>OX442353.1:10516516-10596516 GCA_949357725.1 Hyperoplus immaculatus | reverse complement strand
ATATTGGGCTATACAAATAAAACTGATTTGATTTGATTATATTTTGTATAAAATACATAAATATAATTGTTTTTATTATTATTATTTTAATATTTTTTTTATTTTTGTTTGTCTACAGTCTTTGCTATTTCTAATAGTTCGAAACATTTGTCTTTGCTCTATTCTATGTATAGCGTAGTGCTACAGTGTATAAACAGCATATATGAACTTTGCTGTGAAGGTATGTCTTAAATGTCTTGTACAGTATAACAAAAAAGAAAAACAATCATCTTCATCAGGCATTATGTTATCCCATATTTCAATGAGCTCGTGTTTTTCTATGACCTCATCTTCAAAGCAGGTAAATCAAAATGATAAAAACCTAATATAAACGTTCATTTGATTAGATTGTGAGAACTGTACATGTATGACATCCACTTCTTGTCTGAGTTCTTCTGCATTTAATATCACACATGTAACGTAGCGTTCTTAGCTCTCACAGCCCCGCCTTATCCTACATCTGTCTTGCTCGGGTAGTGTAGACCAGCTTGTGTTAATTGAGTCTAATTGAAGAACATGAAGGGGGAATAAAGCAAGCAGGCTTTTAGGACATAAAAGACTGGAGCAGCCTCTCAATAGTATTTATTTTCAACCTCTTCCACTCTGATTTAAGTGTGAGAGGACAATAGTGGTCCGATACCGATATGTGTGTGTGTGTGTGTGTGTGTGTGTGTGTGTGTGTTGTGCTTGTATGCGTCTGTAATCTGTTGTTTGATTTAGTGCGGCCACCTTCACAAGGGCCAGCCTCTTATCAGATCAAAGCAGCAAGCAGCGGCCTATGAAAGAAATTGTGTTGTACGTGTGTGTGTGTGTGTGTGTGTGTGTGTGTGTGCGCATGTGTGCCATGGAGGACAGAGGTGTAGGTGAGGCCGGGGGTGTTTTGCTTTGCTTTTAACCCAGGACAATGGGCCCTGTAAAGGAGAGAGCCAGCCAGTACTCTTTGAACTAATGAAGAGGAAACCTTTTACTGTCCTCCATAAAGATACTCAACTCTCCCCGTGCTACTGATTCCCCCCCCCCCTCCACTCTCTTTCAAAGTAGAATGAAACGGAAGGAAAAATAGAAGAGCAAAATATTTAATTTGTTCCATGCTTCTTACGGTTTTTACTTTTACTCTCGTAAATCCACAATTCTTGACAGAAGCCGTACATTTTGAAAATAAGTCTTAAGAAATGGCTGAAGATGAATAGAGCGCTAGTACATATAGGATCTATTGGGTAAGCCAAGGTGTGGAAACGTATACTTACCAAAGTGAAGTGAATACAAATACGATTTTTTTTATTTTTTTTTTATTTTATTTTTTTATTCAACAAACTAAAAGTGAAATGTCTGATATTTTAGAAATCAACCAAAGTCAACATTATTTGGTGTTGCCCTCAAAGTAATGCATTGCTGTGTGTGTTTTGATTTGCAGGTTGACTGGGTGCAGAGGCAGCACACTCATTACAGAGACAAACGGGTTCCTGTGCCAGACCCGGACCACAGAATCGCTCACAGTAAGTTTTGTACCTTTTTTTCCGTGTGTTGCATTTTTACAGTGCTAGGTATTTAAAGAACAACTTAACAACTGCCAGCCTACAGGGGTTTAAAGCCCCTAAAAAGGGTTAAAATCATTAAAAATTAATTCTGAATACATACACATATATATACATAAATAACAATCAAAATTAAAGCTAATTAACTGAGATTCATCTGTACTGTGTCAGCATGATTTTTGTCAACATAACCCAACACCTCTTCACACAATGTTTCCATTTTCTAATAGCCCGGGCTACACACTAAATAGATAGAACAATCAAATCATACTGAAAGAAAATGTCAAAAAAGTATTTTCAGTTATATCAAATAACAAATTAGTTTTCAGGGGTGACTGTGGCTCAGTTGGTAGAGCAGGTCGGCTGATGATCAAAGGGTTGGAGGTTCGATCCCCGCCCTGCCACCTGTGTCATGGTTGTTGTGTCCACTTCACCCACCTTGCCTCGTGTAAATGTCGATAGTTAGCCTGCTGCTATCGGTGTATGAATGTGTGTGTGAATGGTAACGTGGGAAAGGAAAACAGCTCTCCCTTGTAAAACAGTCTTCAGTCTCAATGGGATTTACCTGTATAAATAAAGGTTAAAAAAAAAAAAAAAAAACAGTACCTGCTTTGATCTTGCTATTACCTTATTGTTTCCTCGTATCATGTATTTACCAGACATAACCTAGCCGTGGAAATATAATATGTTGATCATGCTGTATACTTCTTAAGATTGGAAAAGGAACAGGTATTGTACAACATGATTCTAGATGGCGTACCTTGATTGTCAACACTCATCAGTATCAGTAATCAGTCCATCTGATTATTCATTTGTTGTGTCTCCGTCTATGACACACCATTTGGTTAAACTCATTTTTTGATTACAATTATTCTTATGGTTGTATAAGCATAAGGAGTAGTTTGCTGTTTGATTTTTGACTGCCTCTATCTGAATTATTTTGATAAATCACAGTAGTACAACCGAATACATTTTTAAAAGGACAATGTACTAACTAATTACAACCATAATCAATTATTAAAGAAATGACATTTAACTTTAGTAATACTAACACGATATGGCCATCGAGGAAAATCAGTCATGTGCTAAACTGGCATTCTAATTTTGTCAGATGATCACATTGCTGTCGGCAGTATGTGTTTAAACGTTGCCTGTCGTTGTAGAGGTCCTTTTTGAAGTACCATTATGTTCATCTTTTCAAAAGTTACATAAATGACTGAGGAGCATTTTAAGGTACAGTTTTAGAATCATGGAATATTTGGTTTTTGTCTCACCATTTTAAACTGTATGCCAGAGAACCCCTCCAATGAAACCAGGTTAACAGCAGCAGCAGTTTTATACCCGTTTTAATTTGAACATCGTGCTAGTGTAGACCTTCAACTCATATGTTTTAGTGTATTATGTGTTATCCTGTGTGTGATCAATTGATGGGTGTGTTTGTGCAAGAATGCGCTCACGTCTTGCTGTGCTGCTCTCTCTCTCTCTCTCTCTCTCTCTCTCTCTCTCTCTCTCTCTCTCTCTCGACTGATATGAACTTTTGAAGTCTAATTGACTAGTATTTTTAGATGAAGCTACCAATGTTCCATATTGTGTGCCAGTATTAAAAATCCACAATTTGACCATTTGTATGCCAAACAGTTTATTGGCAGGATGGAAGAGCCTTTTTATGGGACTTTAAAAACACAATATAATTAGTAAGACCAGTATTAGTTCTATGGTTGTAATGAAACGTTAAGATTCACAGTTTGGTAGGATCTCCGTAGAGCAGGGAAAATAAAAACTAAAATGCAAACACTGAATTGTGGGTCATTTGTAATAATTCTTACTGGGGAAAAAACCTGAGCCGTTAAAATGTTGGCATATGGTCAATAAGGAAACTAAACATGTCACCATTTCAGTAATGATTCTTCATATTAAACATATAAATCAATTAACACTTTGTTTAATGTGTATGCAACGTGTTAATTAGTGAGCCTTAGAGATGGTGACTCATTTTTTCCCCTTTGGACAGAGACAGTCTAGATCCTCGGGTCTGATTTGATTGGCTCTTGTGATTCCAGAGACTTACCCCAGTTTAATCATTCTATTTTGGCACATGGTTGGTGTCCAATACTTTTTGTCCAATGTCACTGTACTTTACTGTAAACCCTTGCACTCCCAAACAACGCTATTAAATCCTCATTTTACAACTCCAAACAAAAAAGGTTATTCATGTGTGTTCTTAGCCACACTGACAGCTCTCTGTATATGGATAATACGTCTGGGGACCAATTTTTGAATCTATGTTCAACACATGCTTAGACCTAGACCTAATTAAAGTGTGGTAGGCTAATGTGTTGGTAATTACTTTTGTTCAGAGGGTGTACTGAACCACCGAAAGTTGCGCAGCGAATCAAATGGTTCAGGACCAATACACGTACCATTACACCCCTAATTAATACTAATGCTTGAAACATATTCCTACGTGTTTGTGTGCAATGTTTTTTTTATAGTCAAGCTATAAGGGGCTTCCCATTCACAAGTGGTGTAATATTAATCACATTTCGCAACACATACAGTGTATTATGAATTGAGATAGAGAGAATGGGTGAGAGAGTTAAGGGGTGAACATATCAACAGAAGAGAGAGAAAGAAGAGCAGTGGGTGTTAAATGTAGTGAATGGAAAGGTGCCGGCCTTAATGAGCTGATAGCACATCGACAGACAGCGAGCCAAGCTGTGCGGCAGTAATAAGATGCTAACAATATGCTAATAATATGCTAATCTTCCAGCAGTATTCCACCTCACTGGAGAGAGAGGTGGAAATCTAGGAGGCCTTTCACCATTGGTTGGAGACCAGGGACTTCAGAGTCAGAGTTTAAAACAAGAAAAGAAAAAAAAAACAGCTACTCACACAAATCTACACTCACAACACACACGATGGGTCTGTGTGCTTTCAGGTTCCCAGTGGAGGAAGTCTGCATGGTCTGACAGGCAGCCTGAGGAGAATAAGAGTGACCAGTCCCTCACCTTCAATGACCCATTCTGGCCCATGCAGTGGGAACTGGTGGGTGGAATTGTGTGTGTGTGTGTGTGTGTGTGTGTGTGTGTGTGTGTGTGTGTGTGTCTTTTCTGAAAGCCTCCCTCTCTCTCTCTCTCTCTCTCTCTCTCTCTCTCTCTCTCTCTCTCTCTCTCTCTCTCTGGATGTTCCTCTGACAGACATAAGTCAGGCCGGCTTTCATGTGTGACTGTGGAGATAGGCTGAAGACAGAGGGAGGTAGGCAGAGTATGGAGGAGGAAAGAGAGAGAGAGAGAGAGAGAGAGAGGGGAGTTGAGAGAGAGAGAAGGTGAGAGAGAGGAGGTGAGAGAGAGAGATAGTTAGAGAGAGAGAGAGGGAGAGACAGAGAGAGAGAGAGAGGGGGGGAGGTGAGAGAGGTTGTCCAGATGTTGAGGATTGATCGCAGCAACACTGACGCCCAAGCTCTAATCTTTAACATAAATCGTGTGAGTTAAAAACAGCAGTGTAAAACTAGTATGTTTGGGTTTGAAAATGTAAAGTGTTAGTTATATCATAAACATATCAACTTCAGTACAGACTATCAAGTAGCTGAATTCACTGCCTGTTTTCCGGTGATAATCAGAATAGGAACTCAAAGCACCACCCCCTCCTTCCTTTCTTTATCTTTTTCCGTGCAATCTCTACCAATCTCCTGAGTGATATGTCTCACACAACTGTCTTTGATTTAGAAAACTAATTACTTATCTTGTGGAGGTAAACAGTAAGCTTATACTGAAGATTACCTTGACAATACCATTTAATGGAACAAAACGAGCTAATAAGCTGGACTAGGCGTTGTTTGAAAATGTTTTCTTCTAGATTATATTTTATATTTATTTATTATATATTTATATATATATATATATATACAGTTTATATACTTTTTTTTTTCATACAAGAACCTCTTTGTGTACGAATAATTAGAGCCAGCTCAAGTTGCTGGGCAGGTATAGGCAGATGTTAGAGTATCACATACAGTATACAGATGGTGCACGTGTTGACCAATAATTAACAACAAATGACAGTACAAAAAAAGATAATTTAGCAATGGTGTGAGCATTATTTCATTTGTCCAGAAGTTTATTTTTCATGCTGTAAAATGTCCTGCGCTCCACTATTCTTAAAAAATATGTTTTTAAGAGGATAGATTTCACTGATCTATACCGACATCAAAAATTGTAAGTACAATATGGTCTACTATATACATTTAAAATAAAAAGATTCAAAAATGTCTCTAAGTATGAAGATCTCATCTGACAGAGCCAGGAGGAGGATGAGAGGCGGGGCCAGGGATTCACCATGGCAACCACCAACCCATTGATTGACAGCTCAGCTCTGGGGGCAAGATGGAGGGATGAGAGTCAGGACGGGGGCAGAGGGCAGTGGAGAGAGAGGTGGAGGAAAGAGAGATGGGTGGAATACAAAGGAGAAGAAAAATCTGACACAGCTTTTTTTTTCTATAGGAGTGCTATTTGGCACAATTTTTCACCACCACTCTTAATTCTGAAACCTTGTTGACATGCTTGTTGATTAAAAGCAAATGCATAGCAATTTTCAAAATACTTTACAACTGAGCTATAGTAATAATAACAATAATAATAATAGCCTATAGCCTGATTACATTATGCTGAACCATATATATTCATTACATCCATTAAATAAAAAAATCAAGAAAAATGCTAATCATTTTTAAAGTTGAGGACACCTCTCTCTTTCTTTCTTATTCTCCCTTTTTCCCTCTCTCCGTCCTCCTCCTCCCCTCCTCTCATTCTGTTGTGTTTAATCAGCCTCTGGTGGACGTGGATATTGATTGAGGGTCAGTAATCTGCTCAGGGTTGGTAGCCTGCCAGGACCAAACGTGTGTGTGTGTGTGTGTGTGTGTGTGTGTGTGTTAGCTAGATTGGCATTTATGTTTACTAAAAGTTGGTGTGTATATCATAGGTGAGCATCACACACACACACACGCACACACACACACACATGCACACAAAAGGCAAGTGGACTCCATTGTATCCTTGCCTAGGCTGAGTCCACCTTTTCCAGAGGAGCTTGTTCAAAGCTGCTGAAATCCATACGGCGTCCTGTACGTGCTTGCTGTGGATTGTGTATGTGTTAGAGAGAAAAAGAGAGATAGAATGCTATAGCTGAGGGGCAGCCAAGATAAAGGCAGAGGGAACAGATGGAGTGTTTGTTGTCTCTTTGCACGTGTGTCTTCTGCATGGAGGGAGTGTGTGGATGTATTTTTTTAGTGCGCTCGTGGTGCATGACCTCTGTAAACTGGTATTTATGAGTGTTTGTGCATGTGTGTACGTAAATATGTTTGTGTGTTGTGTGTGTGTGTGTGTGTGTGTGTGTGTGTGTGTGTGTGTGTGTGTGTGTGTGTGTGTGCTACATTGGTTGTTTTCCACTGCTCCAACACATGATTCGGATTCTGTGCACGACTGTGTGTGTTTGTGAGTGAGTGTAAGGCGTGTGGTTTTGGCTTCTTGACAGTCTGTTTGTGTGTGTGTGTGTGTGTGTGTGTGTGTGTGTGTGTGTGTGTGTGTGTGTGTGTGTGTGTGTGTGTGTGTGTGTGTGTGTGTGTGTGTGTGTGTCAGTATACCCACATGCACACTTCTGTCTGTGAAGTGAGTCAGCATTCAAGATGCCTCTCTGTGGGCTTATATCCGAGTTCACAAAAGTGCTTGTCACACACACACATGGGCAGACACACATATGTACAGTACATATGTGTGTCTGTGTATCCCATGTGTGTGTGTGTGTGTGTGTGTGTGTGTGTGTGTGTGTTTATGTGTGTGTGTGTTTATGTGTGTGTGTATGCACTTCCAAGGGCCGGTCCTCCTCGTGCTCTGGTGTATATTAGCTTGCTAGCAGTCTCTATTCATCTGTGGTATTCTTACACACTACAATCAGCACTGTTACTTAGATGTAACCTCCTCAATCACATACAAAAACATACAGTACTTGCAGACAACCAATGTACAGTACTTGCAGACCAATGGTCCTTATAATAAACATAATATTCAGGCATGCAAACTCGTCACCTTTCGGCGAAATTCACCGTTTTGGAAACAAAATTGGCCATCTATGTGATTCGTGGAGATCCGTTGAGAAAAAAAATGTTTGAGGGGAGGGGAGGGGGGTCTGATGGCCAGCTGTGTGTGTGTGGAGCGGAGCGGAGCATGAGTGACCATAGTGACTAACTATGATTGACGGATGTTAACTCCTATCATATGAGCTTTGACTGTCATTTGGCCAATCAGAAACAGTGTTTGTCATTGAGGGGCGGTGACATCAGTCAGTCAGAGCGTCTGCAGGAAAGTTAAAAAAAAAATCTCTCCCGAGTCATCGGAGCGTTCAAGTAGCCGCAGTACTAGTATTTTACCGTGTTAATGTGCCGACTGCCTACTCGGTTTATGTGAATCACTTTTTAAATAAATT
Source organism: Hyperoplus immaculatus (assembly GCA_949357725.1). Classification (NCBI taxonomy): domain Eukaryota; kingdom Metazoa; phylum Chordata; class Actinopteri; order Uranoscopiformes; family Ammodytidae; genus Hyperoplus; species Hyperoplus immaculatus. Next base: position 10,588,465 of record OX442353.1, on the reverse strand, counting down.
CACGGAGTTTGCCAACCGTTGTTTTACACCCATTTGCATTGCTTTATGCTCGCGCTGATTAACCAACCCGGTATCACGCCGAGGCGTGTAATACACACGCATGGACCGGCGTGTCTATTACACGCCTTGCCTGACCAGGGCGTGTGAGTTACACGCTGCAGATTAACGTGTCACCTCAAGTTAATAATGTGCTTTTGTCTATTGCTGTTTTCACGGTTTTTGACTGGTGCGTGGTGTTCTGGCCGTGCATGTAGTGATTTTAGCAGATCAGCGCCGAAACAACACACTCACCTGCTTCCTCCACTATCGTCTCATTTTGCACCATTATGTTCCTGCGCACGACTGAGGTGTGTGTGTGCGTGCGCGTGTGTGAGTGCGTGAACACGAGATTAACTATGGTGACAGAGTGTATTCTTATGTGTTATATTGATGGTTGTGTAACAAAGATAAGGCAAATCCTTTTTGCCACAATATAAATAGTTAGTTTATTGTAAGGGAATTTGGTGTGATTGATTTGAGGCTCCATGTTATTTTCTGTCTTATTTAAAGCTGGTTTTGCCAGCATTTTTAACCGTTTTTCTTGGTAAATAGGCTACCGACACACTTTGTATTGGAAACGTCAAGAAGGTTGGCTCACTAACTTGTTTTGCTCATTTTACTATTCATCTGACAACATTTTTTTGTCCTTAATTCTCTTCACCAGAATACACCAAATTGCTTCTCTTAAATGTTCAAATCACAAAAAAAATCTTCTGGGGGGATGCCCCCAGACCCCCTACCGTTGTTTTTTTTCGGGCTTCTCACCTTTTTCATGGCTCATGAGTTTGCATGCCTGTAATATAAAAATAAAACAAATAGAACAGAAAAGAACCCCCTGACGTCTTTTTTATATATAAATGCAGATGTTTTTTTAACTGGTGAAGTACTGAATAGGTGCAGTACTGTACATATACAAATAATTGATTTGATGTCTTTCAAAAATGTATAATTTCACTGCAATTCTTCCAAAGTTAAGTCATCTCCATGTGACATACATATGCTGACAATAATCACAGCTACTTTCATTTAGAATGAATTCTTATTTGACCTATACATTATTCGTAACTTGGCTGCAGGTAGAATATGCTTCATTATATGTATCTAGGTTTTAATCATATCAATAATATTTTCTTTATCATGTTTGATAAATATCACTATGCAGGAGTGTGAAAACACTGCTTGTGACAGTGAGCCATTCAAGTCACTGCTCCAGCCTGCAGGGGCAGTGCTGCATTCAAACTTTAACACTTAACTTTAACTTTATGTGTCGTTGACGGGAACAACAGTGGACCTCAAATGTGTGTGTTTTTCTGTACCTTTTTGGGTGTGGTTTTAAATGTTTGTACCTTTTCAGCATGTGTGTGTGTGTGTATTTATATGCACTACTATTTCAATGTGTATGGTTAAAGTGCTGATGAGTTATTGTAGTTATATGAAGGTGGTAGTGTTTGTTTTCAAGTGACTGTGTGTAGTGTTTGGGGCTACTAAGGCTCAGGGGAGTTGCAGTGACGGCTCTTTTGTCTCACCGTTCAGGCGTTGTTGCTTTACGCGCGCGTGTGTGTGTGTGTGTTTGTGTACTTGTCTGTGTCTGTGTTTTTTCTTGTTTTTCTTTTTTTGTTTGTGTGGGTGGATTTGGTGTAAAGATGAAAGATCTGTCCCTGTGACTTGCTCATGAACTCCTCATGGGCACACTGGTGCACTCACAAGCATGTGCACACATTCCCTCACATAAACAAACACACAATACAACAAATTCCAGTAAATGTGTCCGTATGTGCACACGTTATACAGATCCTGCCGAAGGTATTTTTCACCGACTTTATAGAGTAGAGCACAACAAAAACAACCTGACTGGGCAATAAGGCAAATGAGATCCTGACTGGAAATGATTTAATTGCAACTAGCATTAGCAATGGACAATAACAAAAGTGAACTTGACAAGTGCTATCTTCATCATCAACATGGTTAAAGTGTAAACACATTCCACATTCAATCACTATGGAAGTAGAGGGAGAGAAATATTCATACTATTTCTATGATTTTCAGAAAGTGCAGAATAAAGAATTATTTACAGCAGTTTAGTTCTCTGTTACTCTTGGCACAGCTAAGGTTGTGTGTATGCAAAGGTGGCACAGTGCAACACAAAGTAAGATGATGCAAGAAAGTAAGTACAATGTAATGTTACAACTATTAAACATTTCAGATTCAAACACATTGCCCCTCTAATCATATGTATATGACTTTCAGTTTATGTCTGACAATGATACATTACATAACTGCATAATGTGGAGAAGTGGTGCCAAGAGTTAGACTGTACCATCTGATATGCATGAATACAACCTCTGCTTTCCCAACAGAATAAATCCAAACAGGTGCAAACAAAAATGAAAAAAAAATACTCTCTCAGCCATGTCAGTGTTTCCAGGTAGTTTTTTTTAGACTTGTGAGTTGGTGAGGGATGCAATTGGGTTTATGTTTGACAACAATTGTGTGTGTACATGTGTTTAGTTTGCACAGGGCGAGTACAACTCCAGTGGCTTTGACCTGAATGTGATGCCAGTTTGGAGAAACAACATCACCGGTAATGGAGTAGTGGTCAGCATCATTGATGATGGTGAGTACACACACACACACACACGCACACACACACACACACACGGTTCTACTAGGTTTGCCTTAATAGTACGAGCTCATTTTGGAATTTTTACAGGACTCATGCTTTGGTTCTTTCGATAACAGATGTTATTTTCAATGTTAACCCACCACTTTGATCTTAATACAATGTGACCAGGAGCTGTCATCTAAAATATTTGAAAAGCAAATTTATTTTAATTACAAAACTGTATAATGCAATTTCTTCTATGCAATAGTTTGAGACAGCACTTTTCCAAAAAGATTTGAGATTGGCGACCGATGACTTGTCAGGCTTGGTGTGATGAATCTGAACTCTGGCCCCCTCAGTGGAGAGGGGCTGAATGATTTATGTTAGTCAACCCCCCCGCCCCCACCCCACACACACACACACACACACCCCTTCATCACCACCACCGTCATCATCTTCGTCTCAGTCACGCCACTATGAGAATTCATTTCTCTCTGATTGCTGGGATATCTGGCAACAAGGGAAATGAGAGAGAGGCATCTTATGGGCTCATTCATCAAGAACTAATTGAAGCCTCACTACTCTCAAGTGCTGATAGAGAGTGTGTGTGTGTGTGTGTGTGTGTGTGTGTGTGTGTGTGTGTGTGTGTGTGTGTGTGTGTGTGTTAAAGTGTTCATGTGACACTTTTTTTGTATCCAAGTGGCTCTAACTATGTGTGTCTGGTCGAAAATGTCCTATTCTGAGAATTGCAATATTTGTGAGTGTGTGTGTTCGCACAAATGTTGATTGTTACTTCACCGCCTGTTTTTGATGAAAGATGCTGCTATTATGGTGGACTGCTTTGGACAGAAGGCCCTCTATTTGCTCTACTGCAGCCTTCTGCATACAGACAGCTACTCTGTGTGTGTGTGTGTGTGTGTGTGTGTGTGTGTGTGTGTGTGTGTGTGTGTGTGTGTGCGTGCGCGTGTGGGGGTATTGGTGGCGAGGGGTGGAGGGTGGACAGAGAATGAGCGAGCGAGAGAGGAAGAAAGAAAGAAATTAAATAGAGGAAGGATATAGAGGGAAATGTCAGGAGAAAGCAAGAGCAAAAAGGATTCAGAGAGGGGGCGAGTGTGTGTGTGTGTGTATGTGTGTTAATGTATTTGTGTGTGCATATATATATGTGTGTGTGTGTGTGCGTGTGTGTGTGTGTGTGTGCGTGTGCACGAGACAGAGAGTATTAGACTTGCACCACTGCATCTCCTCTCCTCTGAGGCTATTGTACTCTGCTCCACCTCTCTGTATTGATTCCACCGAGCCAGTGCTCCCTCACTCTCCTTCTCTTTCTCGTTCTTGCTTTCTTTCTTTCTCTTTCCTCTTCTTTATTCCTGTTCAATCTTTGTTAACTAGGATGTGACTTCTTCCTCTGGCTACCATTCTTTATTTTCTTCCCTCTTTCTGCCCCCCCCCCAAACCCTCTCCCTCCACACACACACACACACACACACACACACACACACACACACACACACACACACACACACATACACACAATCTGCCTCTTACAGCCAAAGGATCATGTACGCTCACCTTTAGCCACCTTTCAATCGATGCCCTATTGATTTTAATATCACAATGAAATAAATAATTTTTCTTTGAGTGAAAGCGCCTCCACCTCCACCTCCACCTTCCCCCACCCTCCTCCTCCTCCTCTTCCTCCTCCTCCTCGTCTATTTTCCATCCCTCAATCCAATCCCTCTGTTTTAGAGGTAATGTAATTGGCATCTGAGGCCTGTCCTCCGCAAGCATTGGATCCCATTCACTGTGCCACCCTCAATTTGTGTGCCCCGTGTTTGGGTTTGCTTCTGACTCCTGCTCTCTCACGGTTGCACCATTAGATATATTTGAAATAGATTGATTTCATTACTGTAGCTCATGGACATCAGCCGAACCACAGCACCAACAACACATACCACAGCTCCATGAAATCAGGAGTCTCGTTGGCACAATTTAGTTTATCAACCTTGTTTACAGTTATTTCTGTGCATTAAATCAGATTTTAATTTCAAGAGGCTTAAATGTAAAATGTATGTATATTAAGAACCAATGTGCAACAACAAACCCCTAGTGGTAACACAAGTGTAATGGAGGGTAAATCACTTCCCAAATTTCAGACAAACAAACCGGCTGTCAACAATACAATTAATGGATAGTTTGTCCCATAAACATATATCTACGTTTTTCATTTTGAACATACATTGAAAAAATGACATTTACAACCCTGTTTATATGAATTCCAGTGAAATTGCACTGTTGCACCGATGTCTATTTTGGGGACTGCAGTTCTCTGCAAAGTGTATCATTAATTTAACTGGTGGCGGTGTCAATTCAAACTATACATATTTATTTTGAACAATGCATGTTTGATTATACCAAACAAGTTTTTGTCTGTTTGTGTAGTTAGTTAGCCATTGTTAGATCAATGCCATCTATGTACATCAACGTAAACACAGTAGTCATTGGGCTGCCCGTCCACTGATAATGAGCAGTGACATAGGTTTATCAATGAAATGGCATCAACCAACCTTGTCCCACGACAGCCCAAGTGTGCCTTTCACCCTGCTATCAACGCTGGCTTAAGTCCCTCATGACAAGACGCCCTAGGAGCGCTCCAATATTGATCTGCGCTTATGCCATTGTCATTACAAGTCATTGGTTCAGCAGAAACACAGGACACAAATTAGGGAGGTAGATGGAGTGATGGATGGATGGAGAGAAAGAGAGAGCGGATATACACTAAATTGAGCAGTGCCCAAGCTATTTCAATGACTTCACTGAGTTGAGATTCCTTGAATGCAAAACTGTTTAATATTAGGAACATGTGCAGAGAGCACGGAAATGGTCCTCTGATAGTATGTACGATATACACAGATACACATCAGTCTTCTCTCTTTATTGCACTCTATAGCAGATGTAGACATTGTGGCATGTTTTTTAATGTGTTTTATGAATTACAGTACGTAGTACACGCTGTGATTTTGTAGTCAAACCTTGAAAGCTGTCCACAGAGGGGATAATGTATGCCCAGTATAGACGCAGAGCTGTATTTATGTATTTATCTGTTGATGTAAGAGGTGTGATAAAACATTTTATGGCTGATTCTGAATGCTTACGTAGCCGCTGTATAGAGGTAGAGCTGTATTTCTGATATTCTACAACCTCAGCTGATTGACTTAATGAGGTGTGTCCGTACATCGTGAAAAGCATTTACTCTACTGTCTGCTCGCGCTGTGTGTCACTGAGTGTGTCAATGTCCTGCAGAAACCTGGCGATTCTAAAAAGTCTATTAGGATAATGAAATTTATACTTTTAGAACTGTGTACAGCACATGTTTTAATTGGTTTTCTTTGTAATAATCCAAGATGTCATGATACAGTTCATCTAAAGGCACACTGATAATGCAAATAGTACAATATTCACAATAATATTAAAAATACTAACTCTCCATATTCTAGTACTTACCATCCAATGTTATATGACTTTTCGATTGTACAGACATCACAAACATACCCCTGCAATGAAAAGAACTAGTCTAACTGGTATGGTATGCCACACTTTTTTTTTGGACGTGTTCACTTAGCCAGGCCCGTATAGTTAGCTCTTTAGTGACTTCCATCATGTTACTTAGTATCTGAGCACACACTGTATTTTTCCCATGCAGCGTAAACAAAACAAGCCATAATTTCCCCTAATCACTGTGCATTTGAGAAAGTGTTACACACACAACCCACTGAACAACACACAGCCGGCTGCTGTTGAGATGCTCCTTTGCACAAAATAATAAGAGCATGATTATCATGATTATCTTTCACCAGCAAGCAACAAAAGTCCTTGACAAGTAGCTAAACAAAGTGGTCGCCAAGCAACACAGCAGTAGGACCTGCACAAGTGTAATTTTGGGTTATTTAATTATGTATATATATATATATATATATATATATATATATATATATATATATATATATATATATATATATATATATATTAGCATATCCCTTTCTTAAATTGGGCAGAAAATATGTTGCATTGAATGTAACAACATAAACCTCATCTTAACAAAGTGTGTCTCTGTATTTTCATAATAGTGTCTATAAATACTTGTGGTGTTTGTATGCTCACTGTGTTTTGTGTATGCATCCATGCATTAAAGCAGTCTCCTGGCTTCAGTCCAAAGAGTGTCAGAAGTCTGCGTGTGCCTCTGTGTGTGTGTGTGTGTGTGTGTGTGTGTGTGTGTGTGTGTGTGTGTGTGTGTGTGTGCGAGTGTGTGTGTGTGTGTGTGTGTGTGTGTGTGTGTGTGTGTGTGTGTGTGTGTGTGTGTGTGTGTGTGTGGTGGCTGTTTGGTTAAAATGACACTGGTCTGGCTATGTAAAAGTGTGTGTGACAGGGGCAGCGCACAGAGTCAGCGCTTTTCTCCCCTCCCTCCTCCCCCCTCCCCCCCACTGTTCAATCCATCCAGCTGCTGTCACCACGGGGGAGCAGACAATCTATCAAGGCATCGGGATGCATTCTCCTCACCTGCGCCGCGCCTTTAATGAACAGCCAACATGATCCCGGCTGACAAGCAGGAAATGGATGTAATAAAGATTGTTTCTGCATGCTCTTTGCATCCCTGATAAATCACCTCGCTGTGCAACAGATACGGGCGCCACATGGAAATTTGATTTCACACGGCAAGGGGGAGGAAGAAGAAGAAGAGAGCAGTGGGGGGAGAGAAAGAGAGAGCTGCTATAGTGGCGGGGTCACTCTATTTTATTCTCCCTTTTTTCCTTTCAGCGGGGCGTAGGAGCAAGGTGTGTGCATGTGTGTGTGTGTGTGGGGGGTGGAGGGGGGGTTGAATGGAAGGACTGTTGTTTTTTTCTTGTTCTTTTTTTCTTTCTTTCTCCTTTGCCTGGGCTTTCACTCATCCCACCAATGCTATGTTAAGCCTGGAACATGCCTCCGTGACTGTAAGTCTATAAACAATAACAGGCGACGTGTGCAGACGTTCAACTAGGTTCTCTGTTATCACACGTGGATGGGAGAAATGACTGTGCGCACTAGGGGGCAGAGCTGCATTTGCCAAAACAAGAATATATACAGGATATAAAGAATAAACCTATTTTAACTGTGAGAACATTAGAATGCTGAATAAAAAATGCATTGGAAATGAACCACAATAGGATATCAGTGTCTCTGGATATCCTCTACTGCTGAACTAAATGGATTGATGCACATAGACCTCAGCCATACACGATATGTAGAGTCAGGAGGGAGGGGTTTAATCGGGCTGAGAAGCGACCATTAGCCAGAGGCCCCATCTGTGTTGGGTCTTCACATAAATATGTGTACGCCTGTCCACTTCCTTATTGTCACTATCCTTGCACTGTATATCAAGGGCTTGGAGCAAAAGGGGAGTAAGTGACATATTTTGCGAAAATGACTTTTATATATCATTTTAAAGGTCTTGATAAGTTCTATCAAATGGAAAAAGAATAACGTCACTTAATATTTAACTTTTTGAAATAAAGGCTGAAAACATGAAAACCTTCAGTTGAGATTGGAGCAAAAAAGGCGTAAGTGCACTGAGCTTGGCGCACGAAAGGCGTAAGTGCATCATAAATAGGCTAAAGAGCTGACAATATGGAGGGATTGCAGAAAAGACCATCACTTATACTACAGAAAAAGTGTTAGTGAATATGTTTGGAGAATTTGATATGATGGTGAAAATATGGACACTAAAATAAACACTTTATTTTTTTATTTATTTTGATATATATAGCTATACAGTATATTGTATATATGTTTGTTATTCTAAAATATGAATTCCTTAAAGCCTAATCTCTATTAAAGTAGAGATTGCTTCCATATGCTGTTTTTTTTATCAAATATTTACGATCAATAAAAAGTTTGTTTTTGCTCTCCTGTAAAATTCTGAAAATGTCACTTACGCCCTTTTTGCGCCAAGCCCTCGATATACTGACCTCTCTAATCCAATTATACACTGCACAACATCTTCTTTTTGTCATCTCCTCAGTATTATTTTCCTGATAACTTAAACAATTTGCCATTGCAGTAAGAATACTTCTTTCTTTTTCCACATCAAATTAACGTTTTTCAACACGTTTACTCTGGAGCCCCTTTGAGCTGCCTAGTTTATGTACTCTACATTAGTTGGTGGAGTGTGAACTTCCCAACATCTGAAAAAGAGCAGGACAGTCCTACAACCCTTAGCCTAAACTCTGGTTGTATCAATCAACCAACCAGCTATGTCACAGTGGGGAAAATACTACAAAGTCAATACGCTGGTTGTGAACAAGATCCACTTTCTAAACCTGTAAGCCCAGAAACTACTGTAGTTGGCTAATTCTATTGTCCTTGGCTTTGGAAAGTGTACGCTCCCTTACTACTGTAGGGAGGTTTTACAGCCTACCACATAGACCCATATGAACCAAAGGATGAATCTTTATTGCACACTGAGGAAACAGGACATCACATTATACAGTATGATTTATTGGCACCAAGGCCTTTTTTTCCCATGCTCGCAAACACCAACACTCTAAGACCAACACATAGCACAATATAGCGAAGCATTCACCCACATGGCCTTCTGTCCAAACCCACTCCTAGCAGTCCTGGGAACAGCAAAGCCATTCACATTGTAGAGTATGGGGAAAAGAGAATGATGATTAGAGCTGGGGAGAAAATAATGGTTGGGGAGAGCAGGAGGAAATACATGGGGAATGGAATATAGGAGAATAAAGGGAGAGAGGGAGATTGAGATAAGGAGAGGATGGGAGAGGGAACTAGAGAGGGAGAGAGGGGGGGATGCAGATATGGGGGTGGTCGGGTAATTTATGATTTAATCTAATGCAGTCTGGACCTGCTGTAAGTCACACAGACCTCAGCTGGGAAATCGGGAGGACGGAGAGATGGAGAAATGGAGAGAGAGAGAGAGAGAAAGAGAGAGACATTAACCTTTCCTTGAAGCGAGCGTGGAGCTGTTTTATCTGACCACCATCCGCCCCCTGTAAACCTTTTCTCCTCGGCAACAACTCCCCGCTCAAACCAACTCACTCCCTCTAGGGCCAAATGTGTTATGTAATCATGATCAACTTGGAAAGGAAGAACCTCGAAATAAATGAATGTTGATATTGTTGAATCAATCTCCAGAGGCTGAAGCTATACCTTTTTTTCCCCCCACGGCCACGTTGCTAACACCTGATTCCGGGTATGTATTTTGCACAGAAAGTGTTACCTTCATGTCTGCCTACACGTTTGATGTGTGGGAAAAGCAGAAGACTAGAAGGCTAGCAAAAGAAAAAAAGAAGAAACTCAAACTTCATCAACAGAATAAAGGCCAAGGAACAAGCTGTCAGAAAGCCGCCTACACAGCTCGATTGACAAACAAGTAGAGAGACACGAGTAACGGCACCATGGATGGAGACAAACCCAATAACCAGATATGAAATGAAAGGACAATAACATTGGACATCAGCAGGACATTTTCCCACACCCGTCCTCCTGCCTCTCAGTGTGAGGTTACAGTCAATCTGCAAGTGAAGCTGCTCCAGCAATCAGCTGTTCCCGCTGGCATTGCCTCTGGCCTTTCAGCCCGTTTTTGTACTTCTTAAGAAATGAATAAGGATTTAGGTTTTGATTTTCTGAGATCCGAATCCTTTCGCAAATAGATTACTTTTGGATCCTGAATATGGTTTTGTGTTGCTGCAGAGGAAAGGCTACTGTTGGTGGTTTTACTAACTGGACTAAAGAAGTAGCCTCATATATAAGCTGTTTTTTTAAGTGAATACCTAAACCTCCATACTATTTAGTATGGCAGAACAAGTCAAATGCAGTATGCCCTTCTACATCAAGTCCTATTTTGCAATATGCAAAAAAGTTTGCTATTTTGGTTGTTCTGACCCACAATCCTACATCAGATCAATTGAGCTTCCAAGAGAAAACAACTAGTGATGCAACAGATACATTATGCAAAAGGGTCAGATTCAAGGTGCAATGTTATGACTAACTAATTTGTCCTAATTTGAGCATACTGCTTGCAAGCTACATACCTTTTATGAACAGCTGTAGTATAGCAGAAAGACAGAGTAGGCAATTTGGAAAGCAGGGCAAGACATTGGAAAACTCAAACATTGTGGAAAATATAGGCAACAGGATATAACAAGAAAAAATAACTCCATAAATAAAAAAATGCTAAAAACTGAGATACCATTTCAACAGAGGGAGAAGAGACTAGCCGTGAAAAGAGATTAATTGCAAATAAATGATGAAGAGCACTTATGAACAAACACGGTGCAAACTCCTGACGGATGGACACTTGGAGCATGTAGGCGGGTTTTAATTCTGACCACATCAATAATGGTGATGTCACAGCAGGCGACCTAATGCAGTGCTATTGAAAGATTACTTTAACATGATCTGTGTGCATACATGTTCTCAGGGAAAGCCTGTCCTTGTCAGTCACATGATCTCCCAGTGTGAAACCGTCAATCCAGATGCTCCCCCGCTGTGGATTCTTGTACTCAGCATGGTTACTAAAGAAAGGGAGCCAATCACTGCTCTCCAAAACACAGCCAACCAATGGAACCTTCAAATGACTGTGATGATATGTATAGTGGGCTGCACCAGCGCCTACTACTGGAGTGCAACTCTTGTGTTGGCATCAATAATCTCCCTCCAGAGAACCATTTGCCTGGATAAATATTGGTTTTGCGCTGGCCCCTGTAATGGCACCTTGCGCAGGCTGCGGGGCCCAGTAAGTGACGTTGTCTGTCACACCGTTGGAAGGCTGGCGTGGGAGTCGTTGGCACATTGTGGGGTCCCTCTCCAACGCTCATTTGAATTCGCCGGTCCCCAATCATGCCACTACACTCGGCGACTGCACACTTGCACACTCCACTCACACACTACTCCCACTACCTGTTTGGGCGCCGGCGCTCCTCATTTGCATGAAATAAGATGGAAATGGAGCCCTTATTTATGCCAACAGAAATGGAGTGTGTTATTAAGGGCACTATTGTGCAAAAGAGACGGTGGCAGTAAGAATACATTACAGAGGCTATTTCTGGAGTGGCGCGAGTCATACAGAGGGTAATGCTTTACAGGTCCCTGATGACTTCTACAGTCTGGGCGCCCAACAATGGATGAGCTGTGTGTGTATATGTTTATGTGCATTTTCAATGTGAATGTGTGTACTTTTGTTTATGCCTGTGTTTGATTGTCTGTGTATGTGTGTAGGCGTGTGTGTGTGTGTGGCTGTATACTTGCTCTCGCCTGGTGAATATGATTGCAGAGGAGATGATCATTTGGATATTGCCTGTTGATGGATGGCTTTGCTGTGATTGACAGGTCTCCATTAATACAGGCTTCATTGTAAGTCTGTTTGTGTTGTGTCGGCTGGGCAGGAGGGAGGTAGAGCTCCACTTCCGTCAGTCAGGTACTGATACAGTGGTTGGAAGTGTTCAGTGGGTCATTTCTGCGTTATAGGAAGCCAACATAGGAGGAGGAAATTGGACTAGAGTGAGCTGTTGCCTATTAGTTAGTTCTACCTTTTCTGTGCACCATAATCTAGATAGTTGTTTGTGAATGTTTAAGAAAAGCTCATCCTTTGAATACATGGGAGTTTCATAAAAAACTGCTCCAGTTTTCAGGGGAAAAAGACTAGAATATGTCTGCTTGTCCGTATGTGCTCAATAGTGGATTAATAATTACTAGATCCTTCAACTTCCATTCTAGTGCCATCAGGTCAGCTTTTTCATTAGCTCAGAACTCTGGTTCATCATGGCCATCCTGCAAAACTAACGATGTTCCCTTCAGCATTATCTATACTTTGTGTTAACAGCTAATTTCCACATATTAGCATGCTGCCACTTTGCACGAGCCTTTGAATATTCCCACTTTTGAGTTTTTAACCTTTAGTTATTTTAATACAAAACAACTTGGAGATTTAATGGAAAATCCAGTGTAATTGCCAGGATAAATCTGGCAAAATCCTCAGGTCCACACTGCAAAAAATGGTCATAATATAACATGTAGTAAAAGAGATACGAGAATGTGCTGAGAAAACAAGAGGATTAAATGATTGCATACAGGGCCTTTTTTATTTTGGAAGAACTATTGTTCTGCTACTACATAAGTAAGAGTAACATTAAACTGTTACTGAAATAAAAAGGGGTTATACCCGGAAGTATTCATTTTCAGATCATGGGTTAACTCCATAGATAGTATATAAAAAAAATCTTTTTTAAATTTGACCCATTGGTATAATTGCAAACCCCTTCTCTTCTTTGACCACATCGTTTTCCCAAGATGGCAGCACGCCTGTACCTGTGTGACTGACTACCTGTGTAACCTGTGTGTGTTTAAGTGTGTGAGTGGCTAGTGTCTGTGTTAAGGATATATCTGTTCATTTACAACATAACCTACCGACCAATTTGCAAGTTGGAGCTGTCCCAACTGGATTGTTCAAAATGAGGATCGGACTCATTATTTTACGAACATATTTAGCGCATATGACTGGTTGTTTTCGTTTTATTCTTCTCACACAGGTGGACAGGGGGTTAGGTATACTCAAGCAGTACCTACTCAAAACTCTTTGAAAAGAAAGTGTTATATTGTTCTTTTGCTTTTATTGTCAGGAAATGTTGAACCTAACCCCGGCCCTGATTTTAATTATCTAAGTACCCCCTGTGATTTTAAAGCTATTTTAAAGCTGGGCTTGGTGTTATTCATGTAAACGTTAGAAGTTTACTTCCTAAACTGGATCTTGTAAAAATTTGGGCTAAAACGTCTGACACTGACATTCTTGTATTGACAGAAACATGGTTAAATAAATCTGTAACAGACAAAGACATTGCAATTAAGGGCTACAATGTTTTTCGTTGTGACCGTCCTAAAAAGGGCGGCGGCATTGCCATTTTCACAAATAACTAATTTCAGACTACCCTTCTTTCATCTGTATCTCTGAGCAGACAATTTGAGTTTCTAGCCTTGAAGTTGGAACTGCTTAAAGGCCATTCTATCACCATTGCTGGTTGTTATAGACCCTCCTCAGCAACCAATGAGGCCCTGTCATCATTGAATAAACAACTATTAACCTTAGACTTTAATGAGATTCTCCTCACTGGGGATTTTAACTGGGACTGTTTATCCTCTGCCTCTGACAGTTTTAAATCAACCTGTGATTCATTTAATCTTACTCAATTAATCGATAGCCCAACTCGTCCAAATATTAAATGTCCAGAGAAATCTTCCCTTATTGATTTATTTTTAACAAACACTCCTCATAAATATTCAGATGTAGGCATTTTTGCTAATGATATGAGTGACCATTGTGCTATAGCCGTAGTGAGGCAAGCCAAGCTCCCAAAATCAAGGTCTCGAATTATTTTTAAATGAGATTTAAAACATTTTTGTGAGCAAGCTTTTCACCATGATCTGTGGGACTTTGATTGGTCCAGGATCTCTCTTTTCAATGATGTAGAACTGGCATGGAAATACTTTCATGATGCTTTCAGCAATATTATTAATAAACATGCCCCTTTCCGCAAATTTCGAGTTAAAGGTCGAGACAATCCTTGGTTTTCCTCTCAGCTGTCTAGTCTACAACAAGAAAGGGATATTGCCTGGGCTAAGGCCAGAAAATCCAACTCTCATGCTGACTGGCTGATTTTCAGACAGCTGCGAAACCGCTTTACCTCTCTTGTCAAACAGGTTAAAGCTGAATACTACCTCTTAAAAACCACTAGCGACTTAAATGATCCTAAAAAATTCTGGAAAACCATCAAATCTTCTTTTGGAAATGTGGCCACAAACGACCTACCAACATGTATTGTAAAGGATTCATGTAGGCTGACTGATAAATCAGAAATTCTTAATTGCTTCAATGAACATTGTGTCTCCTCCGGTTCTCAATTTGAGTCTTTACATCAGGACTCTAATAATATGCAGAATACTTCTCCATCTCCACTCCCAAATACAATTGTGTTCAATCTTTTAATATTGTTCCACTGGACGTAATTGAGGTCTATAGAGCCCTAAAACATTTGGACCCTGCTAAATCTGCAGGTCCTGACAAGCTTGAGCCATTATTTTTGAAGTTGGCTGTATATTTCATAGCACAACCTCTTACCCATATTTTTAATCTGACATTTTCTAATAATGAGATTCCTAACATTTGGAAATCTGCCTATGTCCTGCCTTTGTTGAAAGGAGGTGATCCTACAGTTTTAAACAATTACAGGCCTATTTCTAATCTATGTGTTTTAGCCAAAGTCCTTGAAAAGTGTGTCAGTGACCAACTGAAAGTCTTTTTAGACGTGAATAATATTTTATCCCTACACCAGTCAGGTTTTAGAAAACGACACAGCACAATTACTGCAACATTAAAAGTTGTTAATGATATAATTGAATCACTGGATTGTAAAAAGTATTGTGCTGCTGTTTTTATTGATCTTTCCAAGGCATTTGATACTGTAGACCATGTCACCTTGGTAGACAGGCTACTCAAAATTGGTTTATCTAGGCAGGCTGTAGACTGGTTTTCTAATTATTTGTCAGTAAGAACGCAATGTGTCCAGTTTGCTGGGTCCTCGTCCTCCTCTCTCCCTGTATCAAAGGGCGTGACCCAAGGCTCCATATTAGGGCCATTGTTGTTATCTATTTATGTAAACAATCTTTGTGACTCAATAACCAATGCTGCCTGTCATTTTTATGCAGATGACACTATTATTTATTGTTCATTCCCATCAGTGGCAGACACTTTTCATTTCCTGCAGTCTGCTCTGGACGTTCTGCAGTCACAGCTGACAAAATTGAAATTGGTTTTAAATACAGATAAAACTAAATTAATGCTTTTTTCAAATGGAAAAGCTCTACCAAAAGTTTGGCCAAAGCTTTTAACTAGTCATGGGACCGAAATTGAAAGGGTCAATTCGTACAAATACCTGGGTTTCATTATTGATGAAAAATTGTCTTTTAAACTTCATATTGAAAAACTGGTCTCCAAATTAAAAATTAGATTAGGTTTCTTTTTTAGAAATAAATCATGCTTCTCATGGCAGGCCAGGAAACGTCTGTTCACTGCGACCTTTTTACCGTTGTTAGATTACGGTGACCTGCTGTTCATAAACGCCCCTGACCAGTACCTCAAGAAATTGGATACCGTCTACCACTGTGCTCTGGGATTTTTAACTGGCTGTGGAAATCGTGTCCACCATTGTACCCTGTATGCCACTGCAAAATGTCCATCGCTATCTGTACGCAGACTCTCACATTGGTTATTTTTTGTTTACAAGTGTCTTATTGGGCTGGACCCTTCATATCTATGTGTTTACATGTCCACAAACAAATGTAGCTATGGTTTGCGTTCTAGGGATGTGTTACAGATGTTGGTACCCAGAGCTAGAACTGAGTTAGGGAAAAAGGCCTTTAAATATGCTGCGCCTTCTGCCTGGAACACTGTGCAAAAGCAGCTGAAGCTGCTGGAGCTGGTCACCTTGGGAGAATTCAAAGGAATCCTGAAGGACAGAGAAGATAGTTCTCTTGGTCAATGCAATTGTTTGTAAAGCTATTTTCTGATAACGGCCGGGTTTATTCATTCATCTGTCACCAGTTTATTTATTTAATTTTTAACTGTACTCATTTCCATCTTCATATAGTCTTGTCCCTGATCTTGTATTGTACTTTACCTGACGTTGAATGTGGTGTATGAGAATTGTGGTTGATTGTTCTTATTGTATCATGGTGCTGCCTTCTTGGCCAGGTCATTCTTGAAAAAGAGATTTTAATCTCAATGAATTTTACCTGGTTAAATAAAGGATATTGATTGATTGATTGATTGATCTGCAGTGTCATCTATGCACATGTTAGTTTTTACACTTGGGAGAATGACACCCTTTTACCATCCCCATCACACAGCTAGACCCTTTTTTCCCCTGACCTGGCCTGACCCCATTGACCTTTGTTACATCCGGCCTAAACCTGAACCTGCCCCACCACTAACCCTTGATTGGCCCCTGGGTGACCCTTGACCCTTGACCTTATTAGGCCTCGTGTTCCCAGGCTGTCTCCGTGGAGCAAGACCGCTCTGGGTAAATATAATGAGATGCTCAATTGACTTAACCATGTAGCCGCACCATTTAAACACACAGGCAGTGAGACGAGAGTGGAAGAAGAGTGAAAGATGTCATTGTAAAATAGGAAATAAAACAAAGACATGATTTTCTGCTGTTTGTATTGGCGATACATTGGTTGGTTTATGGCCATGTCTATTTGCATTATGGATTTAGTATCTTATTAAGCAGCTTATGGAGTGCCTGTGACATAGAGAGCGGGCGTGTTTGTTAATGCCCTACCTTGTTTTGAGTTGTCGTGTTTTTACGTGCTTTTGTAATGGGGTTTATGAGCATGTGAGTAGCAGCCTCGAAGCAGGTCTCATCTGTCCTCCTGATGGGTGGCCATTTTGAAAGCTGGATGTTATAGAGGGGAAAAAAAAGTTGGCCATTAACTGGAACCCCCCGCCCTCCCTAAATTGGTGTAAATACTATTGTTCCCCCCTCTCTGTCAAAGATATATGGAATGTCGTTTCACTGATGGCTTCAGTAAATGCTGCAGCCAGGCAGGCATACAGATATAACGGATCTGCTCCAGCACTGCATCTAACCACTGGGCTGTGTAACCTGCCCCTAGACTGCATTTGTCATGTGACGTGTGTGTGTGTGTGTGTGTGTGTGTGTGTGTGTCTTTGTGTGTGTGGCTGTGTGTGTGGGCTTCTGTGTACATATGTGCATGTGTGTCTGTGTGCATATTCACAAGCATTTAGGAGAAGGACACAAAGCAATTGAAGCAAGTATGGAGAGAGAAAAGGAGAAAGAGTGGAAAGAAAGGAGGGAGAGATGGAGCACAGGGAGAGCTATTGTCGGGAAAATACACATCAAATAAGCTAATGTCAAGGCCAGTGTGTGGTACCATAACTTCTCCATTCAACTAGAGGTCAAACCGGGGTCAAGCTCTATTGATTTCTTCCCAGGCTTTGTGGCAGTATTTCTTTCTACTAATAGCAAGTGGATGCCTTCACCAGCGCTGGAATCTTATGTCTCTGTAACGTACAAAGGGGAACTATTTCTGGATTGATATCGAGACCCTCTCCCTTACATCTCAACAACACAAAGCAAAGCAAACATTCTGAAGGGAGAAATAATGCTATATGTGCTTACAGATAATAAAAAAAATCATTTGAATTGCGTGACTTGGTTTTGCATCCGTTTATCGCTGTATATTTGTCAGGTTCATGCAGATCTATGTGTGTTTTTTTTACTGAATGTTGGTATGGGTGTACGCTTATCATTTCTCTTGTACACTGCACCGGTGTGTGTGTGTGTGTGTGTCCACTTACATATCAGTGTGTTCCCGTGTTTGCCGGCGTGCAGTGATGGATCGCAGCAGTTCCCTGTTTACCTAGCCTCATGATTTCATGTGCGTGCATGTAACAAGTGGAGTTTGGCAGGATTAATGAGCACACGGCTAGCTGAATGGGTGTTTGGCTCCACCAAGCACTCCATCATGGCCTGATGCTGCTGCTACCATATCCCACACACACACACACACACACACACACACACACACACACACACACACACACACACACACACACACACACACACACACCATGCACTTTGCAGCTTACCACTTACCCCTGCTCTTAATTACACATGCTTAGCCAAGTCCCATTAAGCAAGCCCCCCCCCCCCCATTCTAAACAATGTTAAAGAATCCACATTTCTCATAGAGTGCTGTGTTTAAATATAGTCTCCACCGTGTAGGAGGAAAATTGTTCTAATGTGTTTGTTCCAGAGAGGCACAAAGGAGGGCGATAATATGTTTCAGTTCAATGGTAAAAGAAAATATGTTAATTAAAGTCTTGCATTGTGCCCCCATTGGACACTACAGACAGGTAGCCAGGATGTGCTCATGTGCTCATGTGGGAAGCAATTGTTATAGGATGCTGTGTTTCTGAAGAATCGACACGCAGAGATAATACAACAGCGGCAGAGCCTGACACTTTGTCAAGAAGCTACTGGTGTGTGGGCTTACAGTGACTAGAAAACAGACTGACCGTTTCTATTTTGTCTCTTGCCAGGCCGGCAACTTTATGAAAGTACAATACTGAATCACTGCGGTACAATTTTAATATTATTGAAATTGCTGCTTTATTATTTACTATCTGGCTTTAAGCTAATTGTGACCAGTATAGATGCACAAAATGGCTTGTTTTGTTAGTGAACTTGATAGTTCACAGTGCTTTGTCGAGCTTGTGCAGTACAGTTTATTAATCAGAGATGATGTCAGATGTCATATGCTGCACAAATCCCTGGTACCAGCCTATTTGTCACATAAATCTTCACAAGCTGATTCCCTTTATTATTTAAGTGTTGCAGCATCCCTAAGCCTGGAGCAGCATAATAAACTGAACGTAGGAGAAGTAAATTCTCATTCCTTCACGTGTCTGTGTGAGAGGAGCTCACTGAAACTGTGTGTGTGTGTGTGTGTGTGTGTGTGTGTGTGTGTGTGTGTGTGTGTGTGTGTGTGTGTGTGTGATGTTTTGTTTGTTATCATCAGTGTATGTATGCCAGTGTTTGCGTGTCTGCATCACATGGTTTGCAGAGGAATTCATTAATTGTGTGTGTGTGCGCTAGTATTTTAGTTTGTGTGTATGTGTGTGTGTGTGTGGTCAAAACGGGCTTGGGCTGCTGGTGGTGGAAAAGAAAGACAAGGAGGGGTAGAGCAGAAATCAAATCACTTAATTGCTGCATTTTTCATCTCCATCTTTTGTTTTATGGCGGGCTGAGGGCCGGCGAGCGACTCTGGCTGTGATTCATGGACGTTAGGGAGGCCCGCGAGCAGCGCCATCCCTCATCGGCACGCGGCCGCCCGGGCACCCAAAAGCACCCACACAATTACCCTGATGAATATGACTTGTTTTTGTTTTCTTTTTTTCTTTTTGTCTGTTTGTTTTCTTCCATTAGTTTCTTTTTTCTTCTTCGCTTGCTTCATCTGTTTTTTTTTAGTGGGGAATGGGGATGGTTCTTAATGCGGCGGCGAAAGCTGTCAGAAATAAACAATTTACCGTTTTTTGGGGGGGGGGGGGTTCATCAGCCCTCCCTCTGCAACACAGTCCCTTACGAGAGAGCTGAGCCCCACTGAGACTGGGAGACAGCCCGATACAGACAGATAGGCATGTGTGCGTGTGTGGAGAGAAGGAGAGGGAGATCCAGATAAGGGAGAGATAAATATAGGCAGTACAGAGACGAGGGATGTGTTCATAGATGCTGCGTGGAGATGTGTTTGGGGGGGGGGGGGGGGGGTTGCAGGATATCAAAATAGGGAAAGAGGGAGTGGAAGATGTTGTGGAAGCGGAAGGAACAGAAAGGTACAGGAAGTAAGACGCAGATACCCAGAGATATTACGTGTCTGAGAGAGAGACACGTAGGAGATGAGAGGGAGCGTGATAAGAAGATAGTCGGGGAGTGTGTGTGCATGTGTGTGTGAGTGTGTGGGGTGGGTTTGTGTGGGTGAGGGGGGGTGGAATGTATGAGAGAATGAGAGAGCACCACCGGAAGGAAAGATAAGGCAAAAAAAAGAGAGCAAGGGAGATAGAGGCAGGGATGAAATCATAGAGAGAAGCTTTGTAGTAGTATCATGTTGGGCGTGTGACATGTCAATACTGTACCTCCTGCCGGGTGTTTCCTTTGTAGCTTTGATACACACAAGGCCGCTTTAAATACATGGTGCAAAACAAGTGTAGATTATCCAGAATACAATTTATGTTATAAAGGGATAAACATACTAGACTTAACAAATGATGTGCTATTAATAGACAGTATATATATAGATCTTATTTTCTGTGTTCATTTTCCTTCAGGCTTGGTCCTTCGTTACTAATAAACTTGTTTGAAAATGTACACTTGGTGGTGCATATAGGTTTTTTTCACTGCCGACATTTTTTTATTTTCATAGCAGGAAAAGCACAGATTTTACTGAACATTATCAAGGGCTCGTTCCAATCCAACTGTCCCAGTGAGCCAGCATGCACAATGCTAAGGCCCTGAAACGGAAGCAAGTGAATGCATATGAAAGAAGATATCAAGAAAACAAACTTCTAACCTACCACGTGCTAAAATAGTGTATTTTGCTTTACCCCACTATGTTGAGCATGTTGAACTAAAGCTGTTAGCACACTGTTTACGGGCGGAACATAGTGCAATGTGTTGAACACAAAGCCCCTTTACCTTCATTTGATTGACAGCCTGAGTGGCAAGATTTCCTGGTAACTGTGCCTCATTGTCTTCAATACATAAGCTGTCAGGGTATAGTTGCCTTGGCTCGGATAAAGACATTTTAAAACACCAGGTAAATAAATGATACATTTTATTTTGTTGGCTCCTGAACGGCACTTGCGATCATTTGGCAGTTTGCCCTGTGTGATTCCATTGGTACACCTGTCAACACCTGTCAATAACCAGACACTGAATCATTATTTGATTGCTGCTTTTATTGTTCTGGCTGCTGGACGTGGTCCCACTTGGCTCACTATGCACTTGTTGCCATACAATTCTCCAATCAGCTCCTTTAACAGCAGATTGTCAAATATGGTGGCCATGTGGTAAAAATGTGCTTTGCATGCAGGGGAGCTGTTGTTTGGAGTGAATAGCTTGTTACAGTTCATAAGTGTATGCTTGGTGCAGCTGGTACTCACATACAATAATAGTCTGATATCAACATTGACCCATCTGCCAAGAATGATCATTTTACATCAAATATAGCAACTCAGAACCATGCAACCAAAAGCCAGTGCATCCTAGATCACACTCACACACACACACACACACACACACACACACACACACGCGCACACACACACACACACACACACACACACACACACACACACACACACACACACACACACACACACACACACATACACACACACACACACACACTCTCTCTCTCTCTCATGGTACATATACACTCTGGTGCACACACACACACACACACACACACACACACACACGCACACACACACACACACACACACAGAAGCTTTGATCACACTCTTGGCAAAATAAAGCTGCTCTGGCAGTGAGGTTGCCTCCCCATGGTCTCTCCATAAAGCAGTGTGTTGCACCGGGGCGTCACACACACTGCGCTCAACATAGAGGAACACAGAAGGGACGGAAGATGAAACAAAAGCTGAGCCTCAGACGTCACATCCGCTCATCACTCTGTATGTCTGCGTGTGTGTTAGCATCCTTCACAGCGGTGGACACAAGAGGGTTACAGCACACTGCATGGAAGAAAGAGCACAGGGCAGTGACAGGGCATGTTTAGTTTAGTTGTTTTAAGGTGGCTGTGAACTTTTTAATTATTAAGTGGCTTATTAAGTTTGTGTGAATTGTTGGTTGTTGATGGAGTAGGTGAAATGAGTGTGGGGATAGGAAAATGTGTGCATAAATCATGTGACATCATACAAGGTGGATTTAGTGATTCTGGTGAATGCTTGTGGTCAAAATCCCCCTCTATATGTCTAAATCAGTGAATATATCCTCACAATCCGCTACCTGGTCCAAATGTATGTGCACTGGAAAAATAATATCTGGTGTTAATACAGCAGAGCCTAGGCTCTGTAAACGAGTATGTCAACAAAGGGGCCCACTGGATTTTCTTTTACCACCCAAACAGTATGGACAGGTCTGTAATTCATCAAACTCCATCTGTAATGCTCTGACCAGATATTTCAAAAACGGAACCTGGTTAGCCACACCATCACTATTCTCTATTCTCTTAGTAACCATATGTAGTTATATTATACATTTACTATTGCATGACATATTTTTACTTTTCTTAACCAACCATGATGAGTAAGTGCACAATAACAGAACGCATGTACATGATCAGTTAAATAAATATTAGATTTTTTTTGTAATAAATAGATGAATGGATGAGCATTGAGCAGTGGCAGCCACAAGTACACCACCTAGTCAAACTTTTCATTTTAAATCCAAGGAGAGACTTAAAAACATTAGTCATCAAGCATGTTCTATTACTTTCCTGCTGCCTGTGATAAACTAAGTTCAGACTCTCAATCAAGTGCACGTTACTGATTAAGAAAAGTAATTCCTTAAAAGTGACAATAAAACATTGACACAGAAACAATACAAATTGTATTTTTTTGGATCCAAACCCCAAACAGACTCAGACAAACAGCTACACAGATTTGATTTCAATGAATCCGCTAATCTAAGCCAAGCCGCAGTCTCTCACAAACAAATTATAGAAGCTTGGCAGGAACTGTTTGCACATTTTCCTACATTCCCTTTGTAACATGTTCCATGGATAACGCTCTGCTGCTTTCATTGCGTGATGAGAGATGAGCTCTGTATTTGTCTTGGTGGTTAAGAATGTCATTGAATGGATATATAGCACAAGAGTCAGTCAGACTTCAATATTGCACTGATCCAGGATCTGTTGCCCTGCAAAGACCCATACATACAGTATATTAAAAAACAACAAAAAAACAGCCTAAAGTGTTTTTTTTAACCTAGGCAGAGATTAGAGGTTGCAGATGTGTGCAGCTTTTACAGTTTGTCAAACTCAATTCAAACCCCACACTAGAATGAGGGAACACTGAAACTGTAACAAACATTGGTCACATCCTAAACAGCAGGAGACGCAAAATATTTCTCTACCTGAGAAACTAAAAAGAGAGAAAGAATTGCTCAAAAGGACACCAATGTGAAATACATAAAGCAAAGATAAAGAGGACTAAACTCTGTGATAAAAAAAGTTGCTTTTAATGACATTCCTCTAGACAACTTTATCCTCTGATGTGCTGTTTAGTTTCATGAAACCAATTCAAAATAAATTGTGGATTTAAAAAAAAAATAATCAATTGTCAGCCGAGTAATAAAACTAAAACTAAAGGTTGAACAGGTTAAAAAGGTTTGTTTGCCGGTATGTCTACTTCAATAATTACCAACCATTTTCTAAGGCATCACAGATTGTTTTTACATTTTTATTCTAGATTTTTTTTCTATCTCCCAGCCAGTTGCCCTTTATTCTTTCTTTTCTTTTGATTCATTGATGTAGGGTATAAAAGTGAACGTCCACACACTTGAAACACGCTCCACATATAGATAATACATAGCAGTGATGCACGAGTCACCGGTGGGCTGTTTTGATACGTGAGCTGTTTAAATACATCGTCATTATACCTGGTGTGTCATTCATTCAACCACATCTATCATAACACATACAGTATATAATCAGCTTTTCCTTTATTCAGTATTCATAGATACAAGAATCAAAACAGAGCAGCCAGTTAATGAGGAAGACTTTCAGTGCACGACTGGCTGCGGGGCACACAGCAAACGAATACTGTGTGTGTGTGTGTGTGTGCGCGTGTGTGTGTGTGTGTGTGTGTGTGTGTGTGTATCTAGACTGTAGCAAGCTTTTACATATTAATCTCAAGGTCAAAGGGAGGGAGCTTTTTGATATTCATTCAGGGTGCTGTACCCTGTGCATGGTGCTGAGGCCTTACCCACGCCAGCCCTGCCTCACACACTGGGTCATTATGTCTGCTACTGTTTCTACCTTCTCCTGCTCTGATGTGTTGGCACAATATTGAACCTGACTGTGTACACTGGCAGACACACAACATATGCAGTCATTTAAAAGGTGCGACATTGTACTCTATAACCTTCTAATAATAAAGGCCTGTACCACATTCAAGATTAGCACCAGCAATACGCTGGGCTGCTTTGATACACTTTGTGATATATCTGCCTGATTACTGTATGACTGTAGGATTTCAGACTTTCTACTTACAAAATACTCATTATTTTCAAATCAGTTACAGAGAAGAACATTAGTAATTTTCTAAGTAAGATATTACTTATATTGACGTAAGAATTGCTTTCAGACCCTGTTAAAAACCCTTAACCGCACCGTTGTATTTGTCATTCAGTTCTGGTGAATTATACATAACCATACAAAGTTATTTGCCACAAATAAGTATGTCGTTTAAACTTTGAAATGCTACTTTTAGTTATTTGTATTCACACATGATTTGAATGAAATAAAAATGTGGCAAAGTGGACACGAGTCACAAAGTTTTGCTAAACTGTGATTAAGGTCATGATCAGTAGATAGAGGTCTTGGTGAGGGACAACCAATGCAGCTCATTATTTTTATTTTGTTAGGTCAGTACTTTTACCCCCGGCTCTGCACATAGCACCACAGGTCTTTTGCAACACACAGTGCCAGTGCCATACCAACATGAAAATAGAGGCCTCTGAATTTAGGAATTTGATTGAGTATCAAGGGAGGAAAAAAAGAGATTGGCCCATTTTTAACAGTTTACAGAATGGGTGGTCATCATTTGAAGAAATACTCACAGTAGCTATATTATCACAGATGTAGTCAGTAGGTGTATCAATGATAAGTTGAGAGCTCCTGGGACTCCTCATTATTTAAGCCATTTATCAAACTGGCCCTTAGTTCCCCTGTGGTAGAATACGAACACACACACACACACACACACACACACACACACACACATACACTGACACACACACACACACACACACACACACACACACACACACACACACACACACTACTATGTGGAAGGCTGCAACACAAAGAAAAGGGATAATGAGAAAGTGAGAATATACTAAACGTACAGTAAACAGAGCAAAGAGAGACAGAAGTGAAAGTGTGCAATAAAGGAGAAGTGAATCATAATATACTGTACTGTGCCCACTCCACATTCCTCCGTTGTGAATCTGCTGTACAGCCATGTTGTGTCATGTAGAGGTTGATAAGGTGCGGTGTGAACATGGCAGACCGTGGACTTAATGAGCCACCCGCCCATTTCTTCTAGAGAGAAAGTGCTGATACATACAGTACATCATGCTCTCTTCAAACCCCACGCTTCCTTATGCATGGTAATATGGTAAAAGGGTCGCTGGTGTGATCGTATACAAGTCATATGTAGTATGTCCTTCAGAATACCTTTAAAACAATAAGCATGGTATTTTTTTAAATAGAAACATAACATCCAGTCTTTTGAGTTGCTATATCTTTTTTTCCCCTCGTAGCACCTTTAAATAAATGAATAACCAACATTGAACTGGCTACGTTTATAAAGATAAAGATAAGTGAAAATATGTATTAGGAGGTCTTAAACAAAGGCATTTACGTTATGTAACCTGTAAAACAAACTTTGATCCATTAATTACCATTCCTATTCCAGAGATATTCAACTCCAGGCCTGATCCGGCACTGCAGACTAGGATTCAGTGCTAGTGAATAAGGAGGTGGGGTGGAAGTGGTAAAGGATTAAGCTTTGATACAATAAACCAGCAGCTGTAGCTACAACCTCCATCAGTTGACTGAGGGATCCTCTGTTAGGGACTGTGGCAGGTCACAAGGCAATCTGTGTGCAGCAGCTGAAGAGAAGTGTCAGAGTGGTGCTTTCAGGAAATGAAATGTGAGATATCACATGGAGTCTGAAACAATTTGAAATCTCTCTGCTCATCACAAGCAAATTCTGTCTGACCTCACATGATGTCATTCCATTAGTTACTAGGACTGGATGTCACACTCGGCTCCTGGTTATTTATTTATAATTCTGCTAAATATTTGGCCTAACCTTTCCAGAGGTATATATTCGTAAAGATTCCATGTTGCATACACCTCTAGTATGGCCTGAACAAATGCATCCAATGTGTTCAGGCCTAACAGGAGTTATATGAAAACAGATCAAATATGGAAACATAAATTGCTGCAAGCCCACATTCAATTATATGCTTAATTCATACAGAAAAGAGTGTACAAATGACATTTGGTTTTACGGTAGTTTTGCCACAGATTTTAAATTTGATTGTTTACTGATCAAAAAAAGCAGATATGCCTTATTTTATGTAGCTGTATTTGTTGTATTCATTACAATGCGAGGCTAGCTCTTCCCCCTGCCCTGCCTCCAGTGTTTATGCTAAGCTAGGCTTATTGCCTCCTGGCACAAACACTGACATCAGAATGGAATCACTCTTCTCATCTAATTCTTTGAAGGAAAACATTGTATCTACATTACAGCAGTACTAGACTTCCCTGCTAAATATGAAAATATAACATAGCCACACAAGACTTGTTATAAGCTTGCTATCTCTTATATTGGCCCATGTTAATTTGCACAATATATTAGTGCTTTCACTTGCATCATAAAAGGCATCTTAGTGTTCTAGACCGGAGCGTGCCCCTTTCCCCGTTTCCCCCTCTGTCCAAATATTTGATGTGTCAGCCGGGGCATGTCAGTATAGATGTAGCTGTCTGTCATTGTGTTTTAACAGACTAACTCCTGGCTTTCACCATCAGTGTCAGAGTGAAAAACCCCCACCAGCTCTGATCCGCGCTGCACTCAGGTGTGTAACTGACTGCTCTGTTTCCCCGTAATTACATTGTGAGCTTGACGCAGTCTCCGATGCCTGAGAGTGTGTTATTTGTGTGTGTGTGTGTGTGTGGGTGTGTGTGTGTGTGTGTGTGTGAGTGTGAGTGTGTGTGTGTGTGTGTGAGAGAGAGAGAAAGAGTGAGTGAGTGTGTGCCTGTCTTTTCACCCCAGGCGGAAACATGTCATTTCCCGTGCTCCTGTCCTTCTGGTAGACAGATACAATATTAAGAGCCACAAATCTGAGTGTGAGTTGAGAGGAGACATGGGGGGTGGGTTGTGGGGGGGGGAGGCAGGAGTAGGGGGAGATGATGACAGTAATAATAGCATATAGACAATAGTCAGGAATGGCAGACAGCGATTGAGTGCAAGTCGTACAAGTCGTACAAGTCGTGTCAAAAGACAGGATGTGCAGACAAAAAAAAGGATATTGGACGTAAATCTAGCTTTGAGAAGAGCGCAGCTGAATACAGTTATTGTCACAACGTCTTATCTCAGTCACAGTGTGCAGTCTCTTCCTATCGGTGCTTTTTACCACATGCTCAATTATCTTTCGCACCAACATGCCTTCAACTATATATCTTTTTTGTCCCTACGTGGGTTTGCCATGGATTTCCCATTATTTTTCTTCTTACTGTTTAATGGTTGCTGTGGAACTCAAAAATCTGTTTTCTTTTTTTTTGATACTTGCACAGGTATATTATTTCCTAACCCTCAATGGTCAATCTATGATGTCATTATTCAGTATGCAGGAGTAGCCATTCCTTTAGCCTATTATTGTCGGGTGTGTAAAAGTGTATTTAAAAGGTATTGGTAATGGTCTACAAGCGAAGGTGTAGATACAGGATATAAGTGACTAAAGCTGTTTTGAGTGCACTAATGGAGATGAATGACTGCGGGAAAAACAATTACACTAGTTTCCCATTTTATACTATTATTTTATTCTGAGCTGTAACTATATCCAGCTAAAAAATATCCTGTCTAAAAATTACATTTACTTTAACAACTAAATTGCAATACGTTTTTGCCCTGTGCTGCTCAGATTATGTTGATTACCATTAGTTTTGCTTAGCATATGTCCACATGGCAACTAAAGCATGATTAATGTTTTCATGGTTGTGTTGAAACAAGCCATAGCATTTGGTTAGTTGCCTTTTCAATGTGTTAATACAACAACGACCTTCTCGCAAACAATAATCCACGCTGACCACACCCCCTTACATCTTCTGTGGGCTCCAGTTACAGTTTTTGCCTAATCCTTACACACTAATAGTGGTTGCTAGGCCCAAAGCATCACAACCTCTAACTTTGGTGACCATGCCCTACACACAAGCACCAACCCTACTAATACAATAAGTGCTTTGCACTGTGTTTGAAATTCTCCAACACACTTTTTGCAAAACACTACACACAGTGTTTTACATAAGACACATTGGTCAAAAAGGAAATCACCTGCAATCCTTTGGAAAACACATCTATTTAAAATACAAAACACAACTAAAATTGGAAAAGCACACAGATTCACACACATGAAAATTAAAATATAAAGCTAATATGATACCAATCAGTGTGAGCCTTAGCATTACACATAGACCTCAGGTGAGCTCAGCTCCTTTGTGAGACAGTAAGAGACAGGGGAAGAGGACAAAAGAGAGCGGCAGGAGGACGATGACAAAGGAGACAACAGACGGAGACAGGGTCACTATAGTGGACCATGTTATAGATCATGGCCTAACAATATAGGAGGCTGGTCTGAGATTCCAGCCCAACAAAACAATAGCTCCATAATTAGGACATTTAGACTGGATATCAGGAATATTTTTGCTGTTGCTTCTCAAAGGATGACATTGCATGTGATGTCGATGAGGCGATGTAGCCAGACACAAACGGGAGGCGGTATCCAAAGGATTCATAATCCACTTGCCCCATTCCTTACAACACATCTTTTTTTTACTGTAATTGTTTCAGAGTTCATAGTGACACACTGAATTGCTTGTTGAACTGCGATCCTACCTATTAGTTGTGTTTTTTTCTTTTGTTGGCCAAAACCATGAAATTGCAATATAAACTTTTTTTCTTTTCTAATTGAAAATATAGTGGATCAATCTTTCCAAAAAATTCTGCAAAAGGTTGGATACGGCACGCAAGGCGATATTTCCCCCGTTGCTTGGCAAGGGAGGACATTGCCTGTGACGTGGATGAGGTGATGTGGCCAGATGCCAACAGGAGACAGGATTCATAGCCTAAATGTCTTCCAATCATTCCCTTAGAACACTATGTTTTGTAGAATATTCTAGTTGTGCCATTTCTTTTTTTACTTTTGCAAAAACCTGAAATGGCAAAATAAAATAAAAAATCTGAAGCATTTACATTTTGTTTTCATGTGTCTAGATCAACTGTAGTGGATCAACCTTTCACAAAAAAAATCTGTATGAGACTTTTAAAGTCAAAAACCATCCAAAGTACTGAATACAGATGTGTTTTGCATAAAGCCCATCTGTGTGTTGTTGCTGCTAGGAAAGAGTAATTCAAAGGTGCATGTGTGTATTGTTTTGATGCTAAAAACAGTTTTGAAATGGAATTGTTAGGTTTTGTTTCAAGAGTTTCATTTTGCCGTATAAGTTAGAAGTTTATCTCCATGTGCTTTGTTCTATTCGGCCTGTGTGTTAAGTTTTGACACAGTGGGCCAAAGTCTGCAACATGTGTGTAAGCATTCGGCAAAAACTGTAAGCAGCACTTTGTGGACTGCAAAGGATATTCGGCAGCAGCAAACAAGCCAACATTACAGTTTTTCACAATTGTTTAAACACATTTTCTGGAACATCAGACACAATGTGCACAATCTGAAACTAATTTACCAACTGCTTAACCAATTCTGCTGAACTCCAAACACATTTCCTGCCTTAGACTCATATTCTCATTCGAAAACACACATTTTTCACAACACTACACACAATTCTCTTTATCTTGCACACTCTTCCTGAATTCTCTCTCATGGTATTCACACAGAACACACTGCCAATCACATTTCTAAACTCAAAAGGCTTTTGTGCAGTTAGCTATAGAAGGGTCAGAGATGAGCTCCTGTTTGCTGTGATTTACAGTAGACAGCACATTTTGGTACAAATACAGTTTTTGCCGAATGCTGTAAACACTCAAAGTGACTGCTATGACCACAACCTCTAACTTTTGTAACTATGCCCTAAACCAAAGCACCAACCCTACAAACACGATATATGCTTTGCACTGTGTTTGAAATTCTCCAACACACTTCTTGAAAAAAAATTAAACTAATTGAAAACCAATCAGTCTAAACCTTAGCACTACAAATAGACCCCAGGTGAGCTCAGCTCCTTTCTGAAACAGTAAGAGTCAGGGGAAGAGGAGGAGAGAGAGTAACAGAGTACGAGGACAGATAAGGCAACAGACGGAGACACATACACCAGGAACACTATAGTGGACTATGTTAGATCATGGCCTATCAATGAGGGAGCCTGGACAGAGAGTGCAGCCCAACCTGAGTCGCTCCATAATTAGGAGATTTAGAGATTTAGGTGATCATTTCCCTGTTGCTTCTCAAAGGATTGAGTGTGATGTTGATGAGGCGATGTGGCCAGATGCAAACAGGAGGCGTTATCCATAAAAGGATTCATAATCCAACCACCCAATTCCTTACAACGCTGTTTTTTTTATCATTGTATTTAATTTTACTGTAATTGTTTCTTAGTTTATGATGACACACTGAATTGCTTGAACTGCAGTCCTACCTATTCATTGTGTTTGTTTGAAATGGCAAAATAAACTATTCTGCAACATGTGTGTTAGCATTTGGCAAAAACCGTAAAGTATTTGTTGTTACTATAGGTGAAAGTGTATGAACATGCAAAGGCATAATTCTACTGATAAAGCATTCATATAGTGTTTTGCATTTATACTATAGTGTTTTCCATTCTGCACACTAGTGTTCAATGAGTGCTAGAAATGTCTAGTCATATGATGTGTGTGTTTGTCATTTGAAAAGAAAACACCATTTAGTGAAGAGTTAACACTGTTTTGAGGGTAAAGTGTGCTTTTGCAAGAGAAGTGAAGGAAGTGAAGGACACTGCCAGCCTGCCAAAGCAACACAGATTTCAAACACCTTCAGGACCATGGACAGCAACAGTCCAGTAAAGCTGGTGTTGTTAGCAACCCTGCCATGCTATAAGCAGAATGCATGCTTAAACCTGACAGATTGCTGCCACAGTTAAATCTGTTACATAGCTGACATCGTGTTGCTGATGGTTTATTAAATGCTTATTTTAAAAGCTGCTCAGAGCACCTGTAACCCAATGCTGTAAACAAAATGTCCTTTGTCCTGGAACACGGTCACAGATATGTTAAAAAACTTGCGTGATATTTAACAGAGATCAACCCAGTCCACCTCTGCTACACCTGCAGAGGCAAAGCTTACCCCCCCCCCCACACACACACACTCTCCTACACACACACACACACACACACACACACACACACACACACACACACAGTACCCCCCTGACCAACCAACCAACCCCCCTGCTGAGCTCCGAGCCCCACAGCACAGCCAGGTTGCTGTTCCATAGGTCACATCAGACGGCAGGCACACTTGAGCCCTGTTGACAGCTTGTTGTTTACAGTATGTGCAGCCAGCGTGGGGGCATGCCACCACCGAACTGGGCCTGGCGGGAGGTGGATACACCCGAGTCAGTGTTTGTGTGTGTGTTTTACGTGCAGGTTTTTTATTTGGGGTAGTTGGAGGGGAGGGGGCTGTGAGGGGGGTAGCAAGGAGGTATATACCTGTAGTTCTGTGTTAGGGGGCTTGATGTTGGCGGGGGGGTTGCTTAGCACGGAACCCCTGGCGCGAGGCCCAGCGGTCTTTGATGCTCTCCAGGTGTTGAGAGAGGGAAGGAGAGGGAGAGAACCAGAGAGACAGGGATGAGGAATGAAAGAGAAAAAAGGTTACCTGTGGATCAGCCAACCTTCGGTGCAGAAGGGGTGGGGGTGCTGTTGGAGGGTGAGGGGAATAGTGCTTTGATGTTGGACCAGGTTGGAGGAGAACATTGATCGCAGAGGGAGGAAAAGGGGGAGTTGGTGTGGTGTGGGTGCAGAGGTTTGTGGATGAGTTGAGGATGGCCTCCACTAGAGCTCCACTATACAGCAACCCACTTCCAACTTTTAAGAGTAGAGCAGTGGCTGAGGATGTTATATAGCAGTGGTGTGGATAAGTTCTGGGAAATGTGTTAACCTTGCACATATCGATAGCGGAGCTGGGAAAAAAGCTTGGAGAAGGATGAAGTTTAAGAGATCCATCTTTTTCTCTGCTGCTCGCTGTGAGAATCTAAAAGTCTTTCATCTCTCTCCCATGTGTTTGCAGCCAGAGCATCAGGGAGTTTTACTCCCTCAGTGAGAGTGAGTGTGTGTATATATATGTGCACTAGTGTGTGTGTGTGTGTGTGTGTGTGTATCGGGATGTGTGTTTATGAGCGCATATGTACGTGCTTTTTTGAGAGTGAACTCTCTGTGTGTATCCCGGAACCAACAAAGGCGGATCCTGCTGGGCTGCTGTGTATCCATAAATCAGAGGTATTTGTGTGTGTGTGTGTGTGTGTGTGTGTGTGTGTGTGTGTGTGTGTGTGTGTGTGTGTGTGTGTATGCATCGCTGCCTCTCTCACAATCACCGGGACAACACACAGGCATAACACCCGCTGGGCCTACCACTCCCCACAATACACCCCAGCTCCCACAATGCATCAGTATTTCAAAAGCTCAACCTCCCGGGAGACTTAGCTCTAACACAGCGAGGGTCTCTCCTACCAGGAAGTGACACGCCCCCCTGCTGAGACACAACTCCCAGAGTGCACCACGGCAGCTCTCATAGAGAAGCACACAATGTGTTTGCTCCTCGTCTGTTTGGGGGTCTGCTGCAATGCATCTGTCAGCCTGCTGCTAACTGTATTCACTTGTCGTTTCCGGCCTGAGTCCCTCCGTTATTTCTCTCCGCTACTTGAACAGAGCAGTTTTCATTCTTGAACCC
Organism: Hyperoplus immaculatus; assembly: GCA_949357725.1. Classification (NCBI taxonomy): domain Eukaryota; kingdom Metazoa; phylum Chordata; class Actinopteri; order Uranoscopiformes; family Ammodytidae; genus Hyperoplus; species Hyperoplus immaculatus. The sequence goes on along the minus strand of OX442353.1, from coordinate 10,555,231 downwards.
ACAGTTTAAGGTCACAGGATTGAAGCAAGAACTAGAATATATCCAGTGGCCTCCATGGGTATCATAAAATGTTTAACAGCGACAAGGAAATAACCCCAAGGCAAGGTTGACACACCGTGCAGTTTCTCTCTGCAGAGTTCTCTGATCCTACGGTCAATTTGCAAGTGGCTGTAGAATGGGTTTCCAGCTCTGCAGACTCTACAGTGCACTGCTTTAAAGAAAAAGGAGAGTTTATGACGGTCCCAGGAATCTGTGATGATGGAGGGTGTGTGAGTAGGTGGAAACTCATCTTGAACTAGACAAGCACAGATACTTATTTGGATTCATATATCGTTATATAATAGAAGATTTTAATAAGCTGGAGTGAATTTGAGAGCTGCTGTGGCTGATTTAGGCAGAGTAAGTTTTCAATGCAGTCAATATCAAAGTTTATCCGGACAATGAAATTGGAGTAAGAGACTTAATTTCTCAGTATTGAGTCAGATTTCTCTGAATGTCATTCCTCTATTTATCTTTCCATTAATCAATCCCATCCAAGAAATGTTATGTGTCATGTATTCTTTTTTAATACAGCAGTCAGAGATGTCCATGGTGAACCTGGGTATGGTGAATTTCCATTATCGTGATAATCGCGAGTCAGGATAATCGTGAATGAGTGACTGTCTAGCTCACTAACGTAAAGTCATGTGTGGTTTTCCTGAATGAATTCTGAATGACCTCAAAGGGGAACTTTATCCTTCCATGCTGCTTGCATAATCACAACATCCTGAATGCCAAATATATATAGGGGAGAACGGGGTAATGTGAGCCACTTTTTACATTTGCTCCCCTCTAAGCGAGCTAAAATGATTTATCACTCAAATTTACACATTTCCCATTAATTCAGGATGTTTCCTAGAAATGGGCATTAACAGCATTTTTTCAAGACAAAGGACAGTGAAAATATGATTGTTTAAAACAAAGTTGTCATGTGGCTTACTTTACCCCAGATGTGGGGTAAACTGATCCACTTACTTTTTCCACTCTGAAACTACCATAACAACACATATTGTAATAGTAAGAATCCTGAAAGCTAGCCACACATTCCAGAACTAATGTCGGACTAGTAAAAGAATGATTTGGTCAATTAAGCAAAGCAAATGTTCTAAACACTTGAAAGTAATTCTGAACAAAATCAAATACAACATATCATAATTCAAAAGGTTTTAATAAGATTCAAATGAAATATAGAACCAGTTAGATTATAACACAGTCTGGGGGTCAGAACACAGGACCCTTAGAGCCAGCTAGTGTCTCGGGGTCAAAGCATAGGAAAATCAGAACCAGCGAGAACAGCCTGGGACTCAGAACACAGGAGAAGACCCAACTGGATTATAACATCAGCCTGTCATGCTCTACAACTAGGCCTACTCTACATTCCAGCCCTGAAGGTTACAGGGAAAGATGAGAAGGTGCTCTTTCCATGTGGTTGCCCCAGGTCGTCTTCCTGGTGTATTTCCTTGGCATGATGGCTTTTCTACAATGTGTATGACATTAAAATAAAACATATGTCATGTAATATTACATTAAAATATGTTTAAGACTAAACTTAACTTGTGCCTCATGGTGGGGGAAAGTGAGACAGTGGCTCACTTTCCCCCACAGCATTTGGCTCACTTTCCCCCACCACCACAATTTGAGAAAAAACTACCTCTCTTAGTATTTCAGGCTAATCTTCAGTTATCAGCATCACATGGTTTCATATGTTGGTAGTTCATCAACACGTATGATAGAAGTTTTTCTACGTGAATACATTTGCTTTGGCACAACAGTTGATTAAGTTGACAGCAAGAACATTTACTTTTACATGCAAAATACCTATTTTGGTGAAAATAACATGCTTACCACAGCACCATGAGGTCCTCTCTTTCAGGGCCATGGGGAAATGAGAGGGGCTTGAAAACATATATCTCACATGACCACAAATGTTTTCCGTTGCCTAGATACAGGGGGTGGCTCACATTACCCGATGCCTCAGATTCCCCCGTTCTCCCCTATATATTTACATATATATATGGACATTCGTAAAGTCAGAATAACGGTCAATGTCGTGAATGGCGTGCAATTTTTAGAAATGATTTGTGATCTCAATAGAGGGTAGGACAGTGGTACTATAAAAGGCAAAAATAATCAAAAGAAAGAAAATATATATCTGCAGACAGAAACAGTGGTTGTCCATGCAAATTAAATAAATAATGCAGAGATTACAGGAGAATGCTGTGATCCCATGTTTACATTGTAGACCATCAAAACATATCCCACATTTTTCTGTCATGTTTTGGTCTTTTTAAGCCATTATGAATCTACTTGTGTTTTCACAAAATGTCTCTTAACGACAACGATGAAAATGTCGTCTTGCACAAACAATGCACCGGCTGATCAGTGGCAGGTTGTGTATATACGTAAAAGGTCACAGTTACTTGTCTGGGTTACCATGTAAATTAAAGCTGACAATGATACATGTTGTATAATTTGGTTGTTTCTGTTTATGTATACCCTTTCTCTCTATACTTTTGAACTATCTATCTGTCTGGTAATTATAACATGGCATTATAGTCTGCAGATAAACACTGTCATTTTACAAATTGCTTAAAAAGTACATGTTCACCCACATTCAATCAAGTTCAAATGATCAGTGCTGAAATATTATCTGAGCTGAAACAAACAAATAAATTAACGGAATGCCATCGACCCTCTTTACACACTCTCAATGGCCCCTCAGCTCCCAGTGCCCAGAATGTGTGGTCACCATATGTAGACACAGCACTCCCAGGGCAAGTACGTTGGCTTTACAGGACCTGAGCTCATATTTCTCATAGGCTTAATTGATTTCTTATTGAGGAGCTGCCAAGCAAATCAGGAAATTGCCTTCGGTATAGCTGAGGTATTAGCCGTTTCAGAGTGTTTAAGATGTTTTCAGTGGCCGTGCCTTGGCAGAGCGTTCTGCCCTGGAGTGGCTTGTATATAATGGACTGCCATGAAATCATAATTGCGTGTTTATGAACAAACCAGCTGGTTGAGGCAGAGGGTAATTATTTTCTCCCTGCGTTCTCCTTTCCGCTCACTGCGCACATTTGCGTCTGATAACGGACCTAGTGGAAAATAAACAGTGGGGAAGAGGGAGGAATAGAAATGAGAGAGGAAAAGGAGGGTTCACTTCTTCCTATGTATTTTCCCAGTTTTTACAAATATATTTTTTCCACTGCCCTTTTAGTTTTTCCTTCTCTTTGTGTTAAAATGTATACTAAAGCTTTACTTAAACTGTTTTTGATTAAATGCTGTTGTTTGAGACTTATCCTGTACTTTGAACATTGCTGAGAAAAAAGAGTATCCGAGTGTTACTCACTGTTCTGACTCACCTGCCTAGCTGCGTCCATGACCTTTATGACTTCAGTAGAATCCAAACAGGATACATTGCGTGGTGTGTCTCATTATCACATTCTGACCTTGCAGTTATAATCCCATGGTTGGTTTATCTCCACTCCTTATTATCAAGAGTTTATAAGTTTCAGACCTTATTGTAGATCTGCCACCACTTCTCTTTGTATTGCTCGAGCTCTTCTTCGGTCAATTCCTCACATTGATTCAGACTGATTTACTCAAAATAGAAAAAAATAAAACATCTAACTATATATGCAAATATAACTGGAGCACATTTAGCTCTTGGCGACCAATTTAACTCAAAGATTGACTCACTGTAAGTGATGCATTGTTTTATGGCTACGTGAAGACTCCATTGCGTTTCAAATGTACAATTGAAAGAGTTCAGAAGGGGATCATCTTGAAGCAGTTTTAATGTTTCCAGTATTTTCTGAATTATATTTCCAGTATTTTCTGAATTGTATTTCCGACATGTATTGTAAAAAAAAATTGAGAAATGGAGTGATCATGAAAGCAAGGCTCTCCAGTCATGCGGACAATAGACCTTAGCACTCAGGCTATAGTGGCAGCGGGTCATCTTGAACACAAGGCAGGCACATCCAGTGGTCAATTGGGGGTAAGTGTAGATGAAGCTGGAGTTAGACAGTTTTTCCCTGTAATGTTGTGCAATATGGAAGAAGAAGTAGCCTACTTGTGAGAAATCAGCAATACAGCATTAGCAGAGTTTTTAAACCTGTGCCCAATTCAACAGACGAAAAAGAGTATCCCAGTGCAGACATACATTCCAAAACAGAGCTTTGTTTGAATCATTTTACAGCCTTTACTCTGCTTCTCTAACCTCTTTGCTTCCAACCATTCTTGTGTGTGTGTGTGTGTGTGTGTGTGTGTGTGAGACGGAGATAAGAGGGTTTGTGGTGTATTGGTCCAATGACAGTCAACTGTAGCCGTTCCAGAAAACTAAAGTATAGGTAATGCTTGTAGAGCAGGTCTAATGGGAATGGGGAAGTAGGATATTATCCTCAGGGCCACAGAGAGCTGACCCTGCTCAGGCTGGAACAGCACACAGTTATCCTGTCTCATTACAGAAGCCACTGCTCTTACATTTAGCCTCGTTAGGAGCTCAGAATGAACATCCCACAGCCCACTGGGGATTCAGGGGGTTAATTGTGCCTCGTGTCAGAACTTGGACCTGGCCAGCTCAATAATGGGGATGCAGTTATTGGCTTGCTGCATGGCTTTGTGTGTGTGTGTGTGTGTGTGTGTGTGTGTGTGTGTGTGTGTGTGTGTGTGTGTGTGTGTGTGTGTGTGTGTGTTTGTGTGTTTGTGTGTGGTTTTAGTGCCTGTGTATGCACATGTGTGGTTCTCCAGGTATTGGCTTTGGTGTTGACCCAGGGCCAGTGCTGCCTCCCCATGCTGTCTGTATTGACACACGTCAGACTCCAGGAGGGACTTCCGAGGTCTGGAGGCCTCTGTCTGTACACTGGAGAATTGAGAGGATGCCCACACACTTCCAAAGACACAAACACGCATATATATATATATATATATATATATATATATATATATATATATATATATATATATATATATATATATATATATATATATATATATATAATGCACAAACACATCTTATGAGAGGGTGCATGAGGTCCACTCTTGAACCCACCCCTCTCCCTCCTCCAGACCCCCTCTATCTGTCACCATCAGCCCTTCATCATCAGCCCGTTGGGGGTACCAACCCACCTATTCATCTTTCCATACGTCCATCTATCGACTGTGATAAATTGACCCGGGGCACCTTTGACCTCTGTGGACGCCCCCCCATCCCCATGACAGCCCGGCCTCTTGCTAAACCCCCCCATACCTCCTCTTCACCGGTCATAACCTGCCACTGCAGGGCTGTACAGTGCGACAGTTTTGATCGCATTTGCTACTGAAATTGATCACGTGCGATGATGAATACGAATCTATTCGCACTTGTGCGACAGGTTGATAATGAGGAGAGGCTGTCTTTGAAACACAGAGGAGAGATGCACAACACTGCTTACATTACATTACATTACATTACTGCTACATTACAGTTTTTCACAATTGTTTAAACACATTTTTTGGAACATCAGACACAATGTGCACAATCTGAAACTAATTTACCAACTGCTTAACCAATTCTGCTGAACTCCAAACACATTTCCTGCCTTAGACTCATATTTTCATTCCAAAACACACATTTTTCACAACGCTACACACAATTCTCTATATCTTGCACACTCTTCCTGAATTCTCTCTCTTGGTATTCACACCGAACACACTGCCAATCACATTTCTAAACTCAGAAGGCTTTTGTGCAGTTAGCTATAGAAGGGTCAGAGATGAACTCCTGTTTGCTGTGATTTACAGTAGACTGCACATTTTGGCACAAATACAGTTTTTGCCGAATGCTGTAAACACTAAAAGTGACTGCTATGACCACAGCATCACAACCTCTAACTTTTGTAACCAAGCCCTATAAACCAAAGCACCAACCCTACAAACACGATATATGCTTTGCACTGTGTTTGAAATTCTCCAACACACTTCTTGAAAAGAAATTAAACTAATTGAATACCAATCAGTCTAAACCTTAGCACTACAAATAGACCCCAGGTGAGCTCAGCTCCTTTCTGAAACAGTAAGAGTCAGGGGAAGAGGAGGAGAGAGAGCGACAGGAGGACGAGGACAAAGAAGGCAACAGACGGAAACACATACAACAGGAACACTATAGTGGACCATGTTATAGATCATGGCCTATCAATGAGGGAGCCTGGACAGAGAGTGCAGCCCAACCTGAGTCGCTCCATAATTAGGAGAATTAGACTGGATATCAAGTGATCATTTCCCTGTTGCTTCTCAAAGGATTGAGTGTGATGTTGATGAGGCGATGTGGCCAGACACAAACAGGAGGCGGTATCCATAAAAGGATTCATAATCCAACCACCCAATTCCTTACAACGCTGTTTTTTACCATTGTTGCCTAATTTTACTGTTTCTTAGTTTATACTGACACACTGAATTGCTTGAACTGCAGTCCTACATATTCATTGTGTTTGTTTGAAATGGCAAAATAAACTATTCTACAACATGTGTGTTAGCATTTGCCAAAAACCGTAAAGTATTTGATGTTGTGAAAGTGTATGAACATGCAAATGCATAATTCTACTGATAAAACATTCATATAGTGTTTTGCATTTATACTATAGTGTTTTCCATTCTGCACACCAGTGTTCAATGAGTGCTAGAAATGTCTAGTCATATGATGTATGTGTTTGTCATTTGAAAAGAAAACACCATTTAGTGAAGAGTTAACACTGTTTTGAGGGTAAAGTGTGCTTTTGCAAGAGAAGTGAAGGATTTTGCATTTTGTGTTTGAATTTTGAAATTTGAGTTTAGGGTTTTGAAAAAGTGAGGTAGGCTAGTCTATCAAGAAATGTGTTTAAGCAATTGTGAAAAACTGTAACACTGCGGGTAAATGAGTCTTAGGCAAGTAAGTTATTGAGTCCACCCTCCACTTTGGCTGGTGAAAGATGTGTGCTCGGGATCTGTGGTCGTGCAGCGATTCTAGGTATAAAAACTTCATGGCTTCAACGGCAATTACCGGAAGGAGACGGCACATTACCGCAGTTAACTTAGCGCGTGTACAAACAGAACATTTCCTGTGCGCCTTCACATTAAAAGCCTGTTACTAGCCAAACGTGAGTTGACTTTTATTTTGAAGCCGGTAAGAACAGGAAGTTAGCGCTTTTTTCTAGCTTGAAAGGCAACTCCTTCAGCTGCAGCGAGCAGTAGCCTAGTCTATTTAAACAAAGTTTTAAATAAGCCACTGAAAAGCTACTCCCAACACATTCACAACAACCTATATAATTTATCCTAAATTGTACCAATATGTATACTTATTTATTTAATAGGCTATGTTTAATGTTTTAAAGTTTGGTTTTAATTAACAGAAGGACATTATAATAATAATTCTGAATCAGCAAAAAATTGCAATTGGCAGGTTGGATTCTTTTTTCTAAATTGCAATCAGTGCACCCCTATTAATTTTTCTACAATTATTACTGCACACACTAGGATATCATATTAATTGTGAATCTCAAATGAGACCAGGATGACATGCTCAAAGGTAATTAGAGCAAAATGCAAGGGTTAAGGTTATGCAAGTTTTCAAATCATAGCCTACTTTGTGTGCTACCAAATTTATTTTTGTGCTACTGAATTTTTTTGCTTGCTAGCACCAGTGCTACCACCTAAAAAAATAAGTGTACAGCCCTGCACTGGCTCACTATTGGCTGCCAGCAAAGATACCCATGCAATCATCCACACCCCCACATGTCAATGGACATTAGGTATGCTTGACACATCTACAGATTCAAGACATTTATGGGATGTCTGCCGGGCAATCGTGTGTCTGACTCAATACTTGGTGGTGGTTGGATTGGTACTATTTTTCTCTTGTTTGTGAGGGCGCTGTATGGTGTATGCTGTATGGTTTCCTGTCTGATCGGGAGAATTGGTGGAACCGTCTGAACCCCACCCGCAACCCTCACTGTTATCACTATTGAAGGAAATCCCTCGTCAGCAGCTCTGTAGATGAATCTTCAGCTCGTGTTCACACACAAACACTGTAGACGGAATGGACACGAACAGTATCCACTCAGGAGGAACGTTCAGGTGCTGGACGATGTTCACAAACTTTAAATGAGGTTTTCCACATTAAAGACTTGCTTTTGACTATGTAAACACACTGATCAGATGTATGTATGCTGGCGAACATGCATGTGTATCTGTTTGATGGTTTCCTTTTTTTGCCAAATAGGTCCTGATGGATGTTTGGTAAAAAACCCACATCTTCCATTCTGGGAAGATGACTCTTCTTTCCATGGCCTCAAAAATCAGCACCTTCACGACTACTGCTGAAACTAAAGATTGGTTTCATCATTGATTAATCTGGTGATTATTATCTCGATTAATCACAAAAGGTGGTCCAACTTACTCAAACAGACTCATTTTCTGGCCTACTCAGGTATGGTAACATCCTTCAAACAACCTTGCAATAACTGCCCCTTTCTAAACAAGTCAATTGTTGAGTCTATTGAATGCCAGTAGTTACCAAGTTACCAGGCCTGAGGAGAGTCTTGTTTTGTACGACCATCAGTTCCAAACTCAAAGATATTGAGTTTCCTGATACAGAGGGCTGACTAGCACACTTTCACTTTTAGGAAGCTGGCCCCAGGGACAGTTGGGCCATTTCTTTTTTTTTTAAGATAATTGTTTTGCATTTTCTAGCTTTATTAGATAGTACAGAGTTGAAATGGGGAGACAGAGAGAGAGGGGGATGACCTGCAATAAAGGTCCATAGGTCAGATTCGAACCCGCGACCACTGCAACGAAGGCCGGAGCCAATATGGTACGCCCTCTATCCACTACGCCACCGGAGCGCCCTGAGTTGGGCCATTTCTGCTTTGAAAAACGACGAATCATTAATGAACATTGGTACAAATGATTCTTCTCTGAACGTCCTAATCCATTCCTAAACGTATCAACTCAGCTCATGGTGGTTTGAAACTGGTGAGTGGCTCCTGATGATTCCATTGAAATGCACTGACTTTGGTCCCATCGTAAGTCTTTGTGAATGGTGTAAAGATAAATCATAGGGAACAGGTTTGCGCAAACTGCCGCGAGTACAAAGTGTCTTTGAGACAGAAGATTGTGGTTTACGTCTCATCTCTTATGCCAGTGGTTCTCAATTACTTTCTGTCATGCCCCCCCTAGGGGACAGAATTTTTTTCGCGCCCCCCCTAAATTGAAATACTGTTGAGAACCTGCTAATATTTATTTATGTATCTGTACAAAACCACTGTATGAGTTTCTGGCACGAGCATTCTGCATACAATCACCTTATTATCAAATTAGATAACAATTAGCTGAGATAACTTCTGCAGCAAAAAAATTCAAAGTTCAGTTTATTAGCTCAATTTGTAACATTTAAACAAGACTGCTCAGTCTGTGTGAATCTCAGGACAGAGAAACAAGAGCAAATTATTCACTGAGGTTTGCATTTTATTCAAAACAGTTTTAAACTGTAAACATAGTTAAGGTGGTGTTTTTTTATTATTATAGGCCAATAGGCCTTCTGTGATGCAATAACCAATAATTCATTAATGTTATTATTAGTCTACTAACTTGCTTGATTTATTTTTAAATAGCCTACAGAGACACTTGGAGAAACATGTGGACATTTATTTACTGCAAATCGCGTCCTTTAGCGCGGATATGACCATACACAAGTACACATCACTAGCTAGCACAAAAAAAAATAATAATGTTTTGGTCAGTTGGAATTCAAGGCAGCCCGCGCCCCCCCTGACAACTCACGGCGCCCCCCCAGGGGGGCGCGCCCCACCATTTGAGTAGCACTGTCTTATACTAACAGCCAACCTTGGTTTCCTTTGATCATGGAGGTGTAATCAAATTATATCCCTAAGCTGACTTTAACTGTTTCAGTTGCATACAATTTCCACCTTTAGGCAGATATGAATCCATATCATAACAATAGGGACAATATGGGAGCAGAACATAATTAAGGCAGTACATGTACTTGTAGCTACTTTAGGCTGCATGCTCATTGTCACATTAATACAGAATTGTATTAGTGTGTACATGCTATTGTGTTTAAGTGAAGACAGCTGGACTTTCCTGAACACTTCGCTGTTTATTTAAATGCCTTGACTTTTTCTACGTCTTTCCTGTCGGCAGTAGATATGTTGTGATTTTGACAGCTTACTTTCATGTAAGCATTTGACGCAGAGAGGACTGTGTGCGTGTACAGTGTGTCACTCTGGTCCTTGAGTTGTGTGTTGTGAACAATAGGCCTGGGAGCCGTAACTGAAGAGCTGCGATGAGAGCTGCTTGTATTTATGACTCTGCTGTGGCCTTAATGCTGCTTCAAACACTCAGCGGGCTTTTTACTTTAATGAGGGCCGGGCTGTGCTACAGTGCACTATGGTGTGTGTGTGTGTGTGTGTTTGTGTGTAAAATATATAGCTACTAGTGTGTGCGTGTGTGTGTGTGTGTGTGTGTGTGTGTGTATGTTAAGTGTGTACGGCTCTTTTGGAGTATCTGAGATGTCTGGCGGAAGTTTTTGAATGCTACTGGCTTTAATATGTGTGGGACTGTGTGTCCAATTGGGCCTGTGTAGGTGTTAAACCACTGTGCCTTTCGTTCTTGTTTTCTTACAATATGTTTTCTTAGAATTATCTCTTTTTCTTATCCCACAACCCACACACAACCACCCACCCACCTACACAAACACACACACACACTCACACAAACACACACCACCACCACCATCTCTGTTGACAGGGTAAATTGTATGAAAAGCTTTTAAGGCAATAAGTGGATTGAGCTGGAGCCTTTCTTCCCATTCTCACTGTTCATTAGCAGCTCCTCCAGTCTCTGATATTACCATCACTCCAAGCTGGCATCAACACCACTCACTTGTCGTGTGTGTGTGTCTGTGTGTGTATTTATATATGCTTGGATGTGTTCCTGCATGTCTGTCTGTGTGTGTTTTACACATCCCCAAATGCAATTTCAAAGCACACAATTGTCAAAAAAAAAATCCTTTGCCGCCCTGCCATTTTCACTATTTTAATCCATTTCAATAAAAGCACAAAAGTGGAAAATCCAATGAGACACACAAAGAAATCATTATCGTCACAGCCATCATTGCGTTGCTTGCTTGATTATTTCTTTAGTAGCCATTTTTTTTTCTTGAATAATGATCCTGTGTCAGCCTCTCTGTCTTCATTTAGGTTCCCCCCATTAGAAATGAACTGAGATGGCGTGTGAGCTATCTGGCAGAGCTCTGCTGATGATGTCATCACACTGTTGACGAACAGTGAATGAATTCAGTCGTAACAACACTTGAATAGATGACTTAGACTTTTAATCACAAACAGGGTTGTAGCTCTCAGCACAGCAGCCAAAGAGCAGACTTTTTGGTGTTTCAAGTTGCCATTACCTGATATTGATTTTCATAAAAGGTGAAAAACAAACTTCTTTAGAGTGACATAATCAGACAAATACACTATGAAACCATTTAGTTATAGCAGGCACCATTTATTGTGATCAGTGTTGATTTTTTTTGTGATTTTTTTCAGCTTGTCTACGTACGTTTGTTTTGTATTCTTTTTACCACTATGCTACACTATTCTTTCTTACCTGGAACTTGGATGTGTCTCCTCTTGGTTATAATCAAAATGTCCAAACATCAATAAGTCACATGAGTATTTTTTATTCAAGGTGCCTCATACTGTAGAATTCTTCAATTCTGACGATACAGGCAATACATGTAAGGCGGATCAAGTCGTTTTCTCTTGTTATGTCCAATAAGAGAACTATAGAATATTAACAGTTTGAAGCTTTGATCCAAGCTGAGTTTAATACAATAAAAAAAAAGTATTATGAAGAGTACATTCTGTCATGATGCAAAGTATGCAACACAATCTAACTGTTGTACACATTTCATTGGCTCACCTGTAGGTATTGCCCTGCTGCATAATCACCACTAGGAAGCCCTTACTGGTATGAGTGAGCGATACAGGATGAAAATGTGAGTTATTTTCTATGTTATGTAGAAAGCAGTGAATGGGCTATAGACTTACATGACTGACATTTTTCTTGCCACTGAATTTGCGCTTCTCAGGCCATTCAATTTCTTCAGCATATTTTTGAAAAAGCAGATAAGAATCTAAAGTATTCTTCAGTGTTCGTATGAATGTTTTTCTCCCCACAAGTGGACTCCAAAATCAGAGCGTTAAATGTTATCAGGTCAACTTGCCCTTGGGCTTTAAGAGACCCTTTTCACTGTCTGCGAGGAGAAAAAATTACTCTTCGCTTGGTTGTCTAAAATACCATAGAAGCATAGATATATACACAAAAATGTACTACTACAATCTAATAATCAAAAGGACAAGTTTTATGTTGGAATATTCTGTGGATTTAGCCATTTATATCTGTGTGTGTGTGTGTGTGTGTGTGTGTGTGTGTGTGTGCGCGTGCGCGTGCGTGTGTGCGTGCGTGCGTGCGTGCGCGCTGCGTGCGTGTGTGTGTGTGTGTGAGTGTGTGAGAAATAGAGAGTTAATTATGTGGAACACTAGAGCGTCACTAGCTTTGAAGAGGGGAGAACCAAGAGCCTTACATTATTGATGAGTGACACACATCGCTGACATAGTCACAAACACAAACACACACTTTTCTCTGCACAGGCATTATTACACACACACAAACACACACACACACACACACACACATATACACCACCTCAAATGTGCCCACATGCATAAATACTGTAAATATTTGGCACTGATCCTTCCCCCCAGCCCCAGAGTATTTAACAGTGGTTGCTGACATACTTCCAGTACCTGCTATACATTAGGCTTCCAACAACTCTCTCTCTCTCTCACACTGTCTCTGTCTCTCTCTTTCTTTCTCTCTCTCTCTCTCTCTCTCTCTCTCTCTCTCTCTCTCTCTCTCTCTCTCTCTCTCTCTCTCTCTCTCTCTCTCTCTCTCTCTTTCTCTGGTCCATACGGGACTGTCATTGGCCCTGTAAGCTACATTATTTAGCAGACGGCGTATTTGATCCCGCAGATAGAGCTGATCTCACTCCATCATTAATGCTGGATATGTCTGGAACCAGAGCACGCTCTCATCACGTCCTCACAGTGTGCGTACACACATAGATTATGTCCTTGTTATTATCTTCTACATGAGACTCCATGAATGAATCATAACATGTTTGTTTCCTCAGTCTTTACTGTGCTGGTTTAGTTATGGCAACAAAACAGATTTTTCTTCTCCAGTGAATCTTCACATATTTGACCCAGAGCTTCAGTTGCATTGGCACATAATGTGTCACTCTCTCTCTGTTTCTCAATGCAGAGTGAACAGATAGGACTTGTTCTTTTGAATTTGTAGTTCTTGGAATAAGCATAGAAGCTGAGAGGTACTGTATCTAGAGTTATTTGGGCCCAGACCCTGTCTTTTAAAATCTGATAACACTGATGCTGATCCAATACGTATAGACTTAAATCTCAATTGAACATGTAGGTATCTGACACATTATAATAACAGCTGCTGTCTATATCCAAGGCTACTTTATTTGTTATGTTTTTGTCAGCTAAAAATGCTGCGAGAAAAAGTTCTACCTGAATGTTCACTGCCATCATGTGCTGAAGACAATTAGCATTGGATGTCAGTGAGTTTGTGTATTTCACTAAACCCAGGTGTCAGACCAGTCACTTTTCAGTGCAACAAAATACTTTTTCCCATTCATTGCTGCAATACTAGCCTGGCTGACATGGATGAAGCTCAATATCGTAGCAGAGAAAGGATTGTATTTTGATCTGTTTTATATCAGCAGAAACCACTCCTTTAACATATGCATATATCCCAAGGAATGGCTGTGGACATCTCTGATTTCAAATAGATAAAGTGAAAATTCCTTCATGTTTTCACTTTACATACCTACTATACGTATGTCTGAGTGAAATACATTTTCTCTCAGCGCACTCCAGTTTTCCTTTGAACCGACAAGAGCCTCTTCTCTTTATGACAGATTGAGTGTGTTGGTTCACTCTCAAGCCTGTCACCACCAACTTCAATGTTTCAGCAGTAGCAGTGTTAGGCCACTGTACTCTGCCTGCCCATCTACAGACAAGCCGGGCAACATAGTAGAGTTTTGACAGCTAAGGATACGTTACTGTGGAGCTTGAACTAAGAGGAGAGTGAGGGTGTATTCACACAGGGAAAGTCCGCTAGTTCACTTGCTTTGGTCCAGACCAAATAGAGTTTAGATTTTTTTTGTTTGGTGTGGTCCATTTTCATATTGCCCCTTTTGCAAGTGAACCAGCATTACGAAGCAAAACCACATGTGATCTGAGGTCATTCATTCATTGGACAGACATTCTGGGGTGGACAGAAGCAGGAAGAACGAAGTAAAAACTGCGAAATATATCATTGATATAATATGGGGTTAAAAATAATAAAACATTTCTACATCTAGCCTATAAATAAAGAAGGAAAAAATCAAATTGGTTATAATATGAAGCCCTATGACAATGCCACGTTATGTGGCTTGTAGTCTACGATGTGAAACATATTTTTTACTGTATATCTGCTGCTGGACGTGCGGCTCGCGAGAAGAATAGGCTCAAGCTGACACTCAGCTGATTAAACTGTGTATCAGCTGGGTGTCAGTTCGGCGCAGCTCAGCTCCAACTGACACGGGGATAGTATTGACGGTCCCATTCATGGGAAGCAAAATAAAAACACACACTTCTTGCGCAGCGAGAACCTGTTGGCACTGTGCGGGAGACGCTCCCCTCTCCTTCATCTGATCACTGAACACATTCAGCATTTTTACGCGTCCTCTCGATCAAATGTAATATATTGTTCTGGGCTCCCGGTCAAACTACAGCTTATCGTCCTAACAATGGCGACAACACCACTTTCCCATAATGTGAAGCTGACGGCAATTTATTAAAAAAGAAAAGGCACAGTGCTTCCTGCATTTGGGTCGGATCGAGTCCGGACAAATTCACACCACAAACGAACGGCAGCAGAGTGCGTTTGGAAAACCATCGAGACCACCTCTTCAGCTGGGTCTCAGACCGCTTGTTTGGTCCGCCCCCAAGTGCGATTGCTGTATTCACACCTGCCTGAAAGATGCGCACCGAAGGCGGAAGTGCACCTGAGTTTGTTTCAACCGAACTTAATACGGCATGTGTGAATACACCCTGAGTGTTGGATCTTAATTCATTGAGAGCAATATGACTTACCGGTAATATGAATGTTAATGTTGCTTTGTGTCTTCTAGGTGCTTGTAGATGATGTAAGCTAGGAGCTATTTGCCAACATGATCACTAGCCTATATCACTTTATAACTTGAAATGTGAAAGTACAGTATTTTAACGCCATGTTTGCAGCTTGTTGCTCTCCAAAAATTCCTCAGATGTTGACCCAGAATCTAAAAAATGGACAAAAGCTATTAACTGTTAGTAAATACGTAGTTAACTGTCAATGCTTAGTTATTAACGGTTAGTTAATTAAGTTAACTAATGCTAAGTTAAGCATTGACTTAGGATGAAAAGTTAGTTCATGTTACGTAGATGCCTATTAAGCAATAACCAAGCAGTTATTGACCATTTTTTAATGCTTGGTAATACTTATAAAGCATTAACTAACAATTAATTAATTTACCCTTATTGTAAAGTTTTACCCTTTCTACTTTTTCTCAAAAAATGTAAAATCGTTTTTCTCAAGGTTGTTGCAGGAAACATATGTGACTTTTACTTCTGGACCCCATTGAGTAATCCCCACCACTCAACACAAGTCCTGTTTTGCAAAATTCCTAAAAAGAGACTGTGTCATATTGGTCTGTATACTGGTGGAGCTTTTTTCTCTGCTCCAGCAGTCCAATAGCTGGGTCATTGCAGACTGGGGACACATTGTTTTTTATGGAGCCATATTATTGTTTTATTGGGGTCAAGGGTCAAGCGCGTACTCTCTAGGCTACCGCTGCAGATCAATACTGCATAGACCAGCCCAGGGGGCACGGAATATTGATTTATGAATATGCGTAAATCTCATGTCCCACTACGTCTCTCTCTATATATCTCTCACATACACGCACACAGGCAGGCACGCGCGCACACACACACACACACACACACACACACACACACACACACACACACACACACACACACACACACACACACACACACACACACAACATATACAAATAATCACACATGTAGGCTATGCTTGCCTGCACACACACTCCACATACACATCCTTAGACACAGACAAATGCACAAGCTACAGCAGCTAATAGGGATGCTCTTGGCAGTGATATGTGTTTGTGTGTGTCTTTATGTTCACGGAACGTTTCCCAATTCATGGACCGACGGTTAGAGAATCAATGGGTCATACTGGTGCTATTGACCTTTATCCTCCCACGCTTGCCTTCTTCTCAACAGACTTCTTGCTTTTTATGAAATGCAAACCCAAACCTACTCACAATATATACATTTGAAACCCCCCGAAAGCAACTATATATTTTTTTTGTTTGTGCTAATTTCTCTGACAAATCAGCTTTAGCCACTAATAAGCCCATCCGTCTGTTATGTAATGCAGTGATGAAAGGTCTATGCAAAACACAAACTGAAGATGATTTAAAGGTGCCTCGTGTCCCATCTTTAAACATCATTATACCATTAGTAGTGATACCCCGGTGCAATTACTGTAAACAAATGAGGACATGCACTGGATGATTGGTAGTCCGTATATCGCTTCATCTGTCAGAGAGACGCAGAACAGTTGCCCATGTTAGCATTTATTTTTCCCACTGGGAAGAAAGTTCAGACACTAGTGAGTTCTTTGTCAGTGTGATACACCAGTGTGACTGTCTGTCTAAATTCAATTAAGATGTAGTGGAAGGTTAAGTCCTATATATACTGTATGTGCCCTCTTGGGACATTAATAAAAAACCTTGAACCTTGATATATCTGAAATACTGCACACTAATACATATGACACTGTCTACAGAAATAGATATTTTGAGTGTTGCAGTTGGGGAGGGTATTCCATTTAAGTCACATGTCAATTCACAACTACACAAAAATAACATTGCATTTGTTTAGACAGAGCACCAAAGTTAGGTGAGCATCAAATGATTAACATCAGCATAGCAGTACATTTTTTTTAATGGATTCGTGGCATTTCTCTTTATGTCATGTATGAATTGGAGGGTGGTTACAGTCTCCTCATCACTCTTGAGGTCTGATGTTTTTGTTTGCTGAACCTGCCTCATCTACATTCTGATTTCTTCGCTAATTTATTTTTCCATTGAAATGTGTTCGCCTTATATCAATATATCAACTTTTCCACATCAGCCACCTGTATTGGGATGTTATGACTTTTTCTCAAAGTGGTGGATAACAGTTTTTTTTTTATATAATTGCACAAATATCTGTCATACAGTAGCCCATGTATTGAAAAAAAAATTGTTTCACATCATAAAAATCAAGTGTTGTGCTCCACTCCAATTCCTTATATGGGCCTTTTATAGAGGTAACAGCAGGAGATAAAGAAAACTCACTAAGGCTGATATGATCCTTTAATCCTTTACCCTCCGCTGTAGCCTTTGCTCCATAGCAAGGACAAAATCCCCTCTTCTCCTTATACCTTTTCACTTTCTATGATGGCATTACGTGTGTGTGTGTGTGTGTGTGTGTGTGTGTGTGTGTGTGTGTGTGTGTGTGTGTGTGTGTGTGTGTGTGTGTGTGTGTGTGTGTGTGTGTTTGTGTGTTTGTGTTTGTGTCTGTCTATACAGCTCCTCTTGACTTATTGAAAAAGGAGACTGACTTCTGAGGGGCATGTGGTGCATCTGAAGTCCTCAAAGCTGCTGACCTCCTCACATCCAGAGATGCTCTGTGGAAAAGAGGCCTTTGGATACTCTCCCTCTCTCTCTTTCTCTACCTCTCTCTCTCTCCCTCTCTCTCTCCCTCTCTCTCTCCGTTAACCTTTTGTTTCCAAACGAGCCTCTGCAGAAGCGAGCATTAATGCCCCTCGTCTTTGTCTTTTGCTTTCTTTTATTGCCTGCCTATCCATTTCACTCTCTCATTCTCTCATTCTCTCTCTTGATGTCACCCATCTCACTAAGCCCGGGGTGACATGGTCCTGGGTTGCTATGGTGATGACTGGTGTGGTGGCAGTGGCGTGAATGCAGCGCTCATCGGGTCCGCCTGTGTGTCCTTGTGAGTGTATATTCCAAAGGGTTCTCAGGGGTTGTAAGTGTAGTTAACTTGCTTGTGTGTGTGTGTGTGTGTGTGTGTGCGTGTGCGTGTGCGTGTGCGTGTGCGTGCGTGTGTGTGTGTGTGTGTGTGTGTGCAGGCGTCTTGCGTTGCGGCCTCCTGCAGATGTTCTCTGGCTCCAGTGCCTCCTGCCGGCTGCTCCGCCCCCAGAACACACATACACACTCTTCTTAATTAAGAGCCATGTGCCATGGTAGGCCACTCAATGGGGGCACGGTGGCACACACACACACACACACACACACACACACACACACACTCACGCACGCACACACACACACACACACACACACACACACACACACACACACACACACACACACACACACACACACACACACACACTGGTGTTGCCCTTGAAACCCTGTGGTCGCGGTGGTGGTGGTGCTGGTAGATAAACAAGCAGCTAATCAGGCCTATGTGTCTAATCCACACCCTCCACTGGGCACCACAGGCAGGGCTACTGACACCAACACACTCTAGCTCTCTGTTCAGCGGGTGGTGTTCAGGGCAGAAGCAGAGGTAGTTATGTTGAGGATTTGTTCCTTCGTCCACCAGTGTTTTACTATACTTGGTTTTCATCCAGGTGTTGTTGTTTTTGGGATATTAGCGTGTTCAGTCAGACATTTACACGTTGTTAATGAATGACATTCAGCGGAAGGCTCCATATACATACAATATGCTAGGCGCCCAAGAGAAGTAAGTTTAACCCGGCCCAACCTATATATTAAAGATCTCCTATTATACTACTTTTCTGGTCTTAATTTCTTGTTAAAACTGCTATAGAGCAACCTGACACAAATCACATCACAAAAAACCATGTAGGTTTTCAAGACACTCTTCCTCTCACCCTAGCGAGCACAGCAGTCTGCTCCACACACTGCCTTGAGCTTCTCCGCCCCTCCCCCCCTCCTGCAAACCCCACTCCGTTGTGATTGGTTACCTTCCTTCCGGAACATTTCCAGCAGCGCGCGGGGAGATTTCTGAGAGAGGAAGGTGGGGGCATGGCCGGAGCTTGCCTGAGCAGCATTACCATACATGGAAACATCCGGGAACGTGACGACACGATACCCGGAAATTTGAACAAGTGAATTCTCGACCGGCTGCCCTAGTGTGTAGTGCTCTGCATAACCACCCCAGACGGTAAGCAGGGAACACGTCTAAATGCATGTACGTAATTATTTGATACGCTAGTATGGTTAAACATGACTATAAATCATTATAACAACGTTTATAGGTCATAAAAGTCGAAAAGTATCATAGGTCCTCTTTAAGCAGTTCCTGTGGGTACATGTGTCTCTTTAGGTCTGCTGTAATTACATTACACATATTCAAACCAATCCAACTTAATTTGTTAAGCATATTTTGAAACAAAACAGAGTTAATCCAAAGTGCTGCAAAATCAACATAAAGAGTCATGTTCCTCATCACGTACTAAATTATTCACATTTTTATTTATTGAAATCATGACAGCTGCATATCTTCCGCCACAGGCTAAAAACACATCTCCTCTGACTGCACCTTGACTAAGAAGATGATGATGAAAAAAGAAATGTCCTTACATGTTGAACTTACAGCATGTTACACTTTGCAGTTTGTCTTATTTGAAGCTAATGTATTTACACAATCCTTGGTATTCTGGGTTTTACCCTCATTGGTGAATTTGTTCTTTGTAAGTCGCATTGGATAAAAGCGTCATTTATAATAGGGGAGAGTGGCCTAAATTGTGCAACTTTTCACTCAAAGTGACTTTAAAGTAAGGCCTTGACAGTAAAGTCTCCAACTCAAATATGTACATATATTTCAGGGTGTTGTGCATCCCTGGCAATAAAAACTTTGGATCTGGAATAAACTGTTGAAGAAATATAGCTTTCGGAAAAAAAGTTGTCTTGATGCACAACTTGCCCCCAGTGTGGTGTAAGTTGTGCGGTTGGAGAGAATACCATGGGGTGAATTGTGCCATTGATATATATCTCATAAACTGTAATGCAAGACAAATCCATTAGACAATCACTTATTTAAGGTGTATTTAAAGTAAATAAAGTAAATAGTTGACAAAGATTGAAGGACAGTTTTCTTAAACAAGGCCTAGCAGATCTAATGGTTTTACCTGCAAAGCTCACAATGACAAAGTCACCATTATCATCTTTCTGGCCATCTGAACTCTCATCAGTGGTGTCGTTAAGTGGAATTGAGATGTCACTCTCTTCTGAGCTACTGTAGACAATCACTTTCTTTTGGTGACCATCGTATACAGCCATGCTACTGGCACAACTCTCAGAAATGTACTTTGCACTAGTTGCTCCGTGCTTGTGGAACCAACTGCCACCTGACAAATGTGATTCCCCTACATTTCTGCCTTTAAATCAAGGCTCAAAACCCATATGTACACCCTGGTGTTTCCTCCCCATTAACTATCTTACCTCTGCACTACTATCTGTGTTTATGTGGATGTATGGGCTTTACGTCTTTTATTTTGGTTATTGTTATTTTACCTTCATTGTTTACCTACTGAATGCAATATGTACAGCACTTTGGACAGTGCAAACTGTCATAAATGTGCTTTTATAAATACATTTTACTTACTTACTTACTTATAACTCACCCAGGCCCTTTGGCACAAATCACCCCAATCCCAGAAATTTGGATAATAAGCATGATGCAGCAATTTAAGGCTGACATCGTGCTAACTGTATAGACTCAAAATGTAGCATACCAAAGCACTAAAACATGTGTCAAATGTTTTCAAACTTGTCTATAGTTGTTCAGACACAGTAATCAAAAAACCTTTATCATGGAAATTTTACTTTGAAAGGCAAAACACAGTTTTTTGAGCTTAAATGTGCTTATATCTTATTCCTTGTGTCTCCCTTCTTTACAGGATGAGTCAAATGGATGGCTCTTCTTAAATATGTGGTCACATTTCCAATTTCTTCCACGGTTTTCTAGAAACAAGGGGTGGCACAACTTCCAAAATGCACAACTTAGGCCACTCTCCCCTATATGCAATGCAATGTAAAAAAAAAAAAAAACATCACGTAATAAATGTAATTTGAGACAATGTGATTCATAGCAAAGACAGCTGATAAATAGCTCATAGATAATTGCCCAATAAATAGTGCCTTTGGGTGTTCTAGATTGTCTCTCCTCCATTACTGCACATCCTAATGCCACCTGATGATGCTGTTGCCATGTGTAAGGTATATATCATGGTTTTGTATCTGTGAGCTTAACATATCGACAAGACTTGCTGGCACTGAAGAAGAAGCATAACATGGAATGTGTATAACAAGAAAGATATCCCGTTGTGTTTTTTGTTGTGTATCCATTCCAATTTGCCTGGAAGATCCCCTCCCATAATTCATATTTTGCATCTACTGTAGTTTCTTAAAGTGACAGTGGTGTCTAACAGAGCCTACGTTGTATAATAAACACCAGACTGTTCTTTTCAGTGCACTGTATGGACAGGTAGCCAATTGTGAGTAGTTATTCACTGTTCTTGACAAAAAGTGATTTTAACAAAAAGCCTTCTCTAGAATCGCTGACTCCACCTTTAATGCTCTAGATTTACTGTTGTCAAGTCCTGTGGCTCTTCATGTTCCTAATTATCTCTTTCCTACTCTGTCTTTCCCTCCTGTCCCTTTTTAACCTCACCCATCCCTCTAATTTCTCTGCTCTTTCTTCATCATTGTCTCCCCTTTTCCTCTCTCTCCCCCCTCCCTCTATCTCTCTCTCTCCCTCCTCTTCTCTTGTCATCTCCCTCTCCCCTCCTCTCCCTATAACACACACCCGGACACGACAGAGAACACAGCGCGGGTAGTTAATAATTCTCTAATTTCCTCCCTTCACGGCGTGTAGAAGGTGTCGCAGATAACCTGATTTATCAGACGGCTATTAGAATGTGAATCGGGGTGGGTATTAAAGCAATGGACATTAACGCGCACATTGTTTAAACAACGCCACGGGACTAATGGATTTCAGAATGAATTTGTCAACACGCTTCTCAGAGGATATAATTAGTCAGATGATAGTGCAAAGCGCTGTGGAAGTGGACCAGAGGAGGAGTTGGGAAGTAGTTTAGGAAGAAAGAAAAGATGGTGCTGCATATACACTGGAGGCACGATGAACTAACATGAGAAAAACTGCACTGGGTTTAGTCACTATGATGTGTGTCTATTGATGGACATGAATAGAATTAGAAGTGAATATTATTAGAAAAAAAATTCCCCTCCCCCCCTTTTTCCACCCAAAGGCACTTTATTGTTTTCAAAAGTAAACAACTTATTAGACACGCTGGATACCACTGGAGCTGCGTCATTAGGTTTCTGGGACTGACATTCACCATTGTTGTGTGTAGTTTTCGTTTTTCAAGATTTTCAGCATCACAATGAATGTTTACAAAGACAGGAGCGAGGATAATAAAGCTTTGAGAGGAAGTCATAACAAATGTACCACAGAGGCCTCATACAGTAGAGAGGAAATGGACCATTGATTATAAGTAATGATGCAGCAAGACATTGTTATTAACTCTGTTATTTTGGTACATCATCTACGTAATACTCTTTATTTTTGTTCCAATGACAAGACTCAAACCAAGTGTGAGCCTGATACAGCTTGTTTTAGCTAAATGATTTTGATACACCCTTCTAGTGCTCACTTTTGCACTAAACGTGTATGAATCCAACTAAAAGTAGTCCCCACCAAACACTCCGTACTCCGTACAAAGTACTCCGGTTTAAGGGAAGCTTTCTAAAACTGAAGTGCCCAGCTGAGCCTTTTCAAAAAAGAAAAAATTAAACTATTTGTGAGCTGTTTTTAAAGATATGTGTCTTCAGTGGTGAATCAGCCATCTTTGGCCCGAAAACCTCAGACACTGTAGGGAGGTAGGAATGTATTTAGAAAACGACTTACACAATTTTGTTTTTCTAGTCTTTTCATCGGATCTGTTATACCAACAACTTAAATATAGAATAAAATTGCACTCTCTTGCTGATAGTCTTGGTTTTGAAGAGATCCATCTCTGAGATTTTACACCCCAAAAGAACGGATGTGAGGAGAGTTTTGTCAGGGGCCCTGAGAGTTACTGTCCGGGCGTTGAGAATTCTGAAAACATTCAACAACCATAACCCTCTGCAGAGACAGTGTCTCAGTCACTCAGTGTAATCCACAGATATGGTGGGAACAGTTTTACTGTTTCAGTAAAAGTTCTTTCATTTTATTTTTTATGTTTTTCAGCTTTGGGCACCACAAATGACATTCCATTCACCTTTCAGACAAAAAACACACAAAAAACAACACATACGTGGAGTAGTTAAATGCATATTTAGATACATCATTGTCAAGGTAAATTGCCAATGAGCCTTACATTAATATACATTAATTAATGCTACATTGGCTCTACTGTATGGCTAAAGTCCTTTTAATTAGTTATTTGGTCGTTGAATGGCTAGCCCTACAGATAGTCAGTCAGAAGTCAGTAACCGGGCAGATTTGCTTTTTGTTTAGGAATAAGACATTCATGCCCACTGAGTGACTGGAAATGTTTAACAGTTATGTAACAGCTGACACGCACACACACGCACACACACACACACACACACACACACACACACACACACACACTGAAAAATGTCCCTAAAGTGGAGATTTATGCATTTATGCATCGAACAAAGCGTCTCAGGCCTGCAATGAACTTAAGTGCACACACACACGCACACACACATGTACACACACACACTCACACTCGCACACACACACACACACACACACACACACACACACACACACACACACACACACACACACACACACACACACACACGCACACACACACACAAACACACACACACACACACCTCCAGCTCTGTGTCTGGGTGCACCACGGGAGGAGAGCAGGCGGCTGGGCAGACAGGGCAGCGGGGTGTGGTGAGAGGGTGGAGAATGCGTGCTGCTTGAATACTAATGTACCACTTTACAAGTCAACCTCTTCTCCATCCCCACGTCCCCTCTGCTCTGCTCCTCTCGCGCCCTGCATCTTTTTTTCCTCTGCCGTCATTTCCCTGCAGTCCTCTCTCTCTCTCTCTCTCTCTCTCTCTCATCTGTCTTCTATCATTTATTTCTGTATTTTTATATCCCACCTCCCCCACTACAAACACTCCTCTCTCTCTCTCTCTTTCTCTCTTTCTCTTTCTCACTCTCTCTTTTCTTCCTTCAATTTATCTTTCCATCACCCACGCTCCCTCTCCATCCTTGCGACTAAAACCTTCCACCCTGTATCACTCATCACACAGTATCTCTCTCTCTCTCTCTTTGCCGTTCACTTTTTTAAACCACAGACACAAACACCCACACACACAAACACCCTTGCACAAAGCCAGGCTAATTACAGGCAAGTGTCCACTCCAGCCCTTCTTAAATACCGAGCTGATTAATGAGACGGAGGTATAGGGCCAGGAAGTCTCACCCTCAGCGGGTGGTGATACCCACCCCTGTCTGTCCGCAGCTCTCTCTCTCTCTCTCTCTCTCTCTCTCTCTCTTTCTTTCTCACACACACACATGCACGCACACACACACACACACACATGCACACACACACACACACACACACACACACACACACACACACACACACACACACACACACACACAAACACACACACACACGTTTGCTTTTTCACACTTGCAAACGCAAATTATCAGCCCTGGACAGCTTCATTAGAGAAATACTGGTATCAGTTTTTAATAGCTTATACCTCCCTTCCCCTACTCCACTCACCACTAGCAGCAGTAGTTTGTGGACCTATTGCATGTGTTTTTCTTTTGTATACAGTAACTTGTGCAGAGTGAGAGCCAGCCTCAGGTGTAGCAGAGGCCTCCTCTGAAGTGATGTCCACTCATTTACTCAGCGGCGGCTCAGGCACGACTCACTGTCGGCTCAAAATGGCCTCCAACACATCTCTGTGTCTGATGTTTGTGTGTGTGTGTGTGTGTGCGTGTGTGTGTGTGTGTGTGTGTGTGTGTGTGTGTGTGTGTGTGTGTGCGTGCGTGCGTGTGTGTGTGTGTGTTTGACCCTGAGGACCGGCGTGAATGCTGCCGCAGGAAAGACATAGAGTGCAGGTGCTCCCGCTGAATACTGGCACGCATGCAGAGCGGCAAACGCAAAAACACACACACTCACACACACACACACACAAACACACACACACACCCCTCTGCACAATCACAATCTAGACTGGGTCAGCCAGGTTCAAAGCATTTGTATTCATGGAAGGTTTTGCATTGGCT
Organism: Hyperoplus immaculatus; assembly: GCA_949357725.1. Classification (NCBI taxonomy): domain Eukaryota; kingdom Metazoa; phylum Chordata; class Actinopteri; order Uranoscopiformes; family Ammodytidae; genus Hyperoplus; species Hyperoplus immaculatus. The sequence continues at coordinate 10,529,612 of OX442353.1, read as the reverse complement.
CCACCACCTACAGTGTTTCATCTAACCGTGGCTTTTTACTTTCACACCCAGAAGACCTTGGACTGTGTTGAAGTGTGTGTTCATGGCTGTGTTTATGGCAGTTTGGTGCTATACCTGAATGAATGCACCTGGGGGAATGCATGTTGCCACTCAGGTACCCTTGTAAATACTTGAACGTGCAATGTGTTTATGCTCAAATTGACCCACCAGCTCTGAGCTGTACATGTGCTCCTGCTGTGTCTACTCGTCAATCCGCATCCAAATAAACATCAGTGCATGCACCAGCAGATACATGTGTATGTACAGGCAAAGCCAATCCAGATTTTCCAAATGAATGGCTGAATGTGCCAACATGAACTTTTGCTTATCTTGGAAATATATAATGAATTGGTTATAACATCAGCCTTTTATCGTCTAAAAATATAGCTAGAGTTTGAGCGCTGATGTCCAAACAAGCTCTTGAAAAGCTGTATGCATTTATCTCAAGCAGATTAGACTATTGTAACTCTTGTGTAAGAGTTTTTTTTCTATCTAGTTTCTTAATGTGTACGCTTTAAGCTTTTCTAGTCACTTTATGAAATGGATGTACTTGCAGATGTAATTTAAGGGTTGTACCCGCATGGTTGAAAGCACTTTTTCTAAGTTGCTTTGGCTAAAGGTGTCATCTCAAGGCCCAGACAGGCTGCATGTTTGTCACTATGCTACAGATACTTTGATTCTAACAAACCAAACACAAAATATTATTGACCATGTTATTTTGATATTTCATTTGTTTAATTTTTCTTTATCCTAATGTATTTGTATGGCACTGCCACAGAGTAAGAAAAGGAAGAAACAGACTGTACAAACAGGTGGCCTTTTACTCACTTTACCTATTATCACAGTGATTATCACCACACCACATCCTGTCATTGTTACTGTATTGTAACAGTGTGAGAGGGACACTCTCTGTTGCATCTCCATTCTTACTTCCTCCCTCCCTCCATCCTCTGCTCACTTGTAGCTTTGTTGCCTCCTGAGCAGCTTGACATACATTCCTAAAGAGGTTTCCATCACAAATAGAAAAGTGATGGTGTCACCTTTAAAATGCTGATGTGACTCTAGGAGAATGTAAAGCTATACTGCAGAAGATCCAATCACAAAATCTCACGGTTTGGTTCAAACGCTTGCTGTTAGAAGCTTGAAATGCTTTCCCTTATTGGTCAGATTTTTAGACTTTGCTTACATTGCTGTTCACTGTGATATGTAATGGGAAACACACACACACACTCACACACACATGTAACAATAGTTGAATCTTACCATTTAGGAAACAAATTTGTTTTTGAAAATTCAGGTGAACTGGACCTTTAAAATCATGTTGACTTTTTTTTCTTATTGGGCAAAACACATTGGAGCAAAAAAAAAAAACGTGGAGCAAAGTCAGAGTATATGAGAGTGTCCTCATTACACTGATGATGAAGTTTGTGTGTTTAAAAAAAGGGAAACAGATCAGCATGAGGTGGGATTTGGAAAAAGATATCTGACATTTCATGACTCTAAAATGAATTATCTGAATTCCATATGAAGATGACATCGTGTTGGCCCGTAGCGCGGTTTCACTCAGCGCGCTTCAAACTTTAAATCAGAATGCTGAAAACCTACTCAGTATCCTCGCTTGGCCCCGTGTGCAGTGTGGAAATCCAACTTGGCTCAGGCTCAGAGGAAAGTTGGCCAGAGAGCTCTTCCTCTTAGTTCCCGTGAGTGTAAGAAACTGAAAAATCTATAACAAAAAAATAACTAATAAAAAAAATACTCACAACTTTGTTCATAATGCTCCGACCTAGTCCTACAATTTTCTACCTCCGTCTTGTACCAAACCACAGTTGCTGTAAACTAATAATGCAGTTTGGCAAAATAGTCTGAACTCTGAACTGCATCTCAGTGGATGGTGTTTTCTCTATTTGATTTTGTTTTCTTCTTGCGTTGCTTGCTGATGAAGACCGTGACATAGGGTTATATTGGTTGAAAGAAATTTTATAAAAGGTTTTCTTCCAGAAAATAACGCCTGACAAAAGGTGTTGAGAAATGTCTGTAAAATGAGGTAGAAATTGGTGCCAGACAGAAATGCCTATGCAAAATGTTGTAGGTGGCTGGGATGTCACTGTAGAGAACAATAGCAACCAACCAGCGGATAAGCAAGTTTGTCAAGCTTAAAAAACATGGTGGCCGAGGTTAGATTAAAGCCTCAGTGGTTATGTAGAGGACGCTGCAGGTTGACCTGGTGCATCATGGGCACAGCATGGCAGCACCCAGCACTCCATCTCTAACTGAGCTCCACACAATCAGGCCTCCACTGCAAAATACAACTGACTGCAGGTTACCATGACAACCCAGAGGCACTGCCTGCATGGGACAAAGGCTGACAGGTCTCGCGTTTGTGTGTGCGTGTGTGTGTGTGTGTGTGTGTGTGTGTGTGTGTGTGTGTGATCAAGAGAGACAGAGAGTGCGTGAGTGATTGAGAGAGAGAGAGTGAGTGAGAGAGAGAGAGAGAGCGAGAGAGAGAGAGAGAGAGAGAGAGAGAGTGATGTGTGGCGTAGCTGGCACGGCCCTCTTGGGGCCCTCATTGGTTTGTCCTTTGCTGAGACCACAGGAGCCCTAATGCAGCAGAGATGCATCAGGGCTCAATTGTAGGAGGTGGTGGTGGTAGAGGGTTAGGAGAGAGTGAAAGAAAAGCTACTGATGTAGAAAGAAGGGAAGAATAAAAAGAGTCAGGACAAGGTAACAAGTGAAAAAGAGACTGAAATTTTCATTTTCTGAAATGGCTAAAATGAATACTTTGTAATTATGGTGGATAAGGGATTATTCGTTCATTCAATTGTCCATCAGTCATGTGCAGTAACCCAGGATCTTGACTGATGTTGCTTGGGGGGGAAAAAAACGACTTCCACGCTACATTTTGGCAAATTAATTGCACCAATTAGTAGGGTACTCAAAAACTCAAAAGTTTTAATAACCTGTCTACCACACTTCAAGTTCAATGGACTTGAAACAGCTCCTTCCTGGCTCCACATAGAATACTGAAACAACAAGTGCACTTAGGCAGCGGCTGATTGAACTGTCTCACTGCACCAGTTTTAAACTTCTCTTTGTCCACAGCATCACATCCTAGTAGTTCCTCTCAGTATCAAGTACCACGATTGTAATTTGACTTTTGACTCGTATATATATATATATATATATATATATATATATATATATATATATATATATAACGTTTTCCTCTATTTAAATTTTCAGGTATAGACCACACAAACAGGGACCTGGAGAAAAACTTTGTAAGTTTACTTCAAATTTGATTTTTTAACAAAAACTGATCCGTAGCAAATGTTATTCAAGCTGGGCAGTAAAGTATTATCATCATATCATGTGCAGTGTAATATCTGTCAGTTGTCTTTTACGATATTACGGTTTGCCATTAGTTCTGTATGGTTACACACACATAATGGATTTTCATTAGAGTGAAATCTGTGTATTGACTTTGTCTCAAACTGCTCAGCTTCTCTCTATTACTTAAAACCTGAGATCATAAAACTTTCATATAGTGATAAAGCAGTTTTATTCTGCTATGGCTGCTGTTACTCTGGCTAGCCATAAAGCATATGCTGAGTGCATACAGTGTTGTTTGCTCTTGCCTTGTCATATATAATCCAATAGGCTGTTTGAAGCACACAGGCCAACTTGTACTTTGTCGGAGCAGATTGTCTGGCATGGATACGGCTGGCTAGAGACAGAGAGAGAGACACACAGACACACACACACACACACACACACACACACACACACACACACACACACACACACACACACACACACATAATTGCTTGTACCATTTGCTGCCAAGACATCCTCCTCCTCTTATGCCTATATATACACTGGCAAGCAAGTCATTCAAACATTTTTTTGCAGCATGCATTAACCACACAGAAAATCACAAGGACACAGTCAGTGAAGGTGATTGCCGTCAGTCAGGAGAGAAACATATCCACAGTATAATTCAAGTGTTGCTCTCCAGAGTTGTTAATGGGATTCCTTCATTTCCTGTCACTCTGATGTTTTGCCCTGAGAGGTACATTATGTCACACTGCTCTCTGCTTGTCTTTGCAGGAGGCCCTGGCCAGCCTGGACCTGTGCGCCTCACACGGTCTGTCTCATGATCCCATGCCTGTCAGAGATGAGGAGAATAGGTAACGACTGTGCTGCTGTGTTTCTTACATTCAAAGACGCAATGGACTGACCAGCATTGTTCATTCTGTCAAAAATGCTTATATGATTCAGTTACATTTTGTCATTTGTATCCTTCATAGTTTTGATTAGTAGACGACAACTCAACCAATTTTATTCCAGTTTTGGTCGCAGACTTTAGTCAACTTTTAGTTTAGAATGTCTTCTCTCTTTGTACTAATTCAATAAGGCCAAATCAGGTATAGGAACATTTGAATCCAGGTGACAGCATCCGAGTTTGAAATTTGCAAAGTAACTCTGGGAAAAACCATCGTGGATTTTGAATGTCCGATAGAAGATCACTAGCATTATAGTCCCGTCTTTCACGTCAGCAAAAGCAAAACATACATTTAGTCATTTTGTTTATCCAAAAATGACATATAAGTTATGAAAAAAAGGTTGTGGACAAAGAATTTAAAAAAAGCTAGCTCTACACTGCATACAATAACAATGCTATTTATTTACAATCTCTTCTACATGGATCCTCAAATGATGATCCAGAATGAATGCCTGTCTCAGTATTTTATAACAATATGTAGCCGTGAAGAATATTCAAGACACCCTTCATAGACATCTCCTTTTAAAATGAGTCTGCTGGAAACATACACAGGGTACCAGAGGCAGTGTTTTTCAGTCAACTCAGGGCGGTAAATGAAATAGCTACACAGTAGATGATATTGCAATAAAAAATACTGTTTTTTGTCTGTTAAGAAGCACCAACGTTTCAAAAAGTTAAGTCTAAATAAAGGTCTTGGCTAAGCGTATGAACAGGGCATCAGCTGCAGAGCAAGTTCCAGTGTCTTGATGTTAAAATCAGGATGCACTGTGTAGAATTGTCTGTCCAGGCTTAATTTGATGGTGTGCTCAGGCCCACACATCCGCAAAAACAGAAAAAAGCTCCCATCTCTGCATATTCAGTCTCAGCATGGCTAACATGTCCCCCTCCGTTTCAGCCACGGCACCCGATGTGCAGGGGAAGTTGCCATGGAGGCCAACAACTCCTACTGCGGTGTGGGCATCGCCTTCAATGCTAGAATCGGAGGTGAGCAAAACAATACAGCCTCATTCAGACAGTGGGAGGCCAGGCAGTGGGAGTGCTGCAGTGGCTGGGACTATGACATGGCATTTTGAAAAACACTTTTAGTAGCAGGCCACTAATCCTTACTTCTAAAGTAGTTGCTATTATGCAAAACAAAAAGAAAAAAAGAAGAAGCTGTAAACACTTTTACAGCTTCAGTTGTTTACCACTGGACTTACTAAAAAAGCAGTAGATGCCAAAAGGTTTTTATCTTTAAAGCAGAAAAGGCACATTATGGATTCATTATTCCTCACCTTCTTTTACACATGAAACCAAAAACATTGAATGAATTCATTAAAATAAAGAAATTCCAACTTGCAGTCTTTGGCCCACAATTCTGCAGGGTTAAGGGATCCAAAAAACAAACAAACAAACAAAAATATCTTTCATGTTGAACCATTTCCAATAGGAAACGCTTGACATTTGAAATTGTGCCAAATCAAAGGGCTACTGGCACATTTGGTTAAGATGGAAATTAAAAATGAGATGGCTTGTAAACATGGTTGTAAACATGAGCATTTGGTTGAAAATAATAGGAAATGTCCTTGGTTGTCTCCTATCTGATAGAACCCAGTCAGTTTAGTTATGTCTGTGCTGCCAAATATACAGCTGAACACAGCCTCATCAGATATACTCATGAGGCTTCATGGAAGATGTGTAGTCATATGTCTTTTTGAAAGTCTTGGGGGAGAGTTTTGGTTTCAGGTGATCAGAAATATATATTTTTTAAACATAAAGAAAACTGTGAAATATGTCATTTATAGACATGCACATACATTGTGCATGCCATGTGCATGTATGGCTCAGGGTTGTGTGTTGAATGCAACAGTCTACTAGTTGACTGGCAGCTATTGAGCCGTGGTGACCCTGTTTAACAGCTCATTTTTCAGTGGGAGCTTGGGTAATGGCTTTTTTAGTGTTGGCTGTAACATTGGCGAGGGATGAATGAACCGAATGCACAAGAGAGCCCATTTTCTGATGTGAAATCAAAGATTTTTTAATAGGATATGCTACATGTGCTATAAAGCACAAATTAATGAGGATTATATGATGTGTTTGAGTAGGAACATTTCTCAGATCTGAGCGCATCTAAACCAAGTTATTGCAGTGATGTCATCAGCACGAAACACAGAGAACGAGGAGAGAAATCCTTCATTTGAACTGTGACATTTGAACCGTGCTCCGTGATCTTTAGCCCTATGACCCTCACTCATTTGTCAGAGCCTGATGAGAGCCTCTCGCACAATTGACAAAGAGATAAAAAAGGAGGCAAGACCAGGAATGTCTTTTCACATTTAGTCTTAATGTCACCTAGCTTGGTCTATTTTAACCCCATCTCATAAACAGAGTCTGGCAAACAGGAGACGGAGGAGAAAACTAAAATGAAAGATGCATGTTGAATTACTGTGTGCTGAGCTTTACCTCTCTGTGTGCTTCTGTGTGAGAAATATAGTTGAAATACTCTGTGAATGTGTAGTCCTGTTAGATTTGATGTTGTTTTGAAAGAATACACAAGAAAAATGTAAGCCCGATGAATCAGCTTGGCTATATGTGTGTTGGTCACATTTTTGATGACTTGCAATCATGTCATATCAGACAATTATAGGAAGATATAAAAAATATTCTTTATTTTTTAATACATCACCAGACAAACTCACAAGTAATTTATCTGGAAAGCTTCCAAAACCAATTTAGTGTATTAAGTAACATGTTTTCCTTTATGAGGCGATAACGATAATGTATTTTGTTTAAGAAAAAAACAACACATAACATTTTAAATGATTACTTTTTGGTTTGCCAGCGGGTTTGTCTTGATAATTATGTGTGCTGACTATCTCCTGTTAGCAGCCCATTAGCCAGGTTAAGGAGTCTTAAATTGGCCGTATGTAATCTATAATATTTTTTATATTCTATATTCACAACATGAATGTTAATAACTGTCAGACAATGATCTCAGTCCCTCTCAGCTCTACAGAGATTTATAGCATCTATCAACTCATTGTTCTGGTTATCCAGCCCAGAACCTTACCATTGTTCTGAGTCACTCTCATAGCATCATTTTCAGCCAATGCAGGCAGCTGTTTCCAGCAATAAAGCTCCAAAAACTGATGCTACTCCATATGTCCAGCAGCAGACAGCAGAAAGACAGAGTTAGTGACTGTAGCCAGTGAGCGTAGCACAGCATTTAGCACCTGAAGATCCAGATATATTTCTCTCACGGAGACAGAGGTTAACAGAAACATTTATTTTCAGTATGTCATAGTGTTCTGTAAGTGCTGTAGTGTATAACAAACACACACAAAAGGATAGTGGAGTAAGACCTTTGGTATGTGAGCTTACATTTATTTTTTATTTTTTTATTATTATTCTTTCGGACAATTCCACACAATACACAATTATCTCTTTCACATCATACATCTTAATATTCAGTCATACATTCACCAGAAACACGGCTCAAATTAATGTTGCTCTGAATCTACTGGATGGGCAAATAGGCAACTGTTTGCTGACAGGGTGAAAAGTTAGCCATATCAACTCAAAAGTTGCTACGATGTGTTGACAGCCAGTGGCAAGAATAATCGCAACCAATTATTTTTTGTTTTTGCTAGCTCTGGTAGCTTATAGTTTACTCTTAATCTTTAATTAAATACCTCGTGCTTGTATTTGGGCCTGACTTCTTTTGATTAGTCTTTCAAAAAAGACACAATACATTGTCTTTACACACACACACATGCACGCACGCACACATGCACGCACACACACACACACGCACGCATGCACACACACGCACGCACGCACGCACACACACACACACACACACACACACACTAACACTAACAACCTTCATTCAGATGTTTATTGACAGAATTGCCTTCAGAATTACTGTTAAGTAAGTCTTGGTTATATCTGAACCCCCATATGTGTCTGTTACACTTCTACAGCTGTGGACAGATGAAATGTCACATAATAAAGTGAAATAATGGATAATCGTCCCATTTATTATGTGCATACTGCATTGTGGGATGTTATTTTGGCTGACACTTTTACTTTTAATAGCAAGCTACATTACAGTGAAACCCTCTAGGTTCCTTGGAGCTAAACTGGAAAAAAAAAACCTTACCTCAGTTTTCTCTCTGTTGTTGTTCAGATTGCCATGATGTGTGGCAACCCAGGCTGAAATATTCACAGTCATGTTGCAACCAGTATTACCATAGGGTTTGTAGGATGGCCTAGAGGAAAGCGCGAACGACCTGTAACCATGAGTTTGCTTATTCGATCCCCGGCACCGGACAGGAGGGTGTTATTTTTGAAACTAGTTGTGGCTGATATTGCATCTACGGTGCCCACCAAATCTACCATTGTGTCCTTGAGCAAGACACCAAAGCTGTCCAGGGGCGCATCCCCGCTGTAGACCCTGAGCTTCTGTATAACTGCATATGTGTGTTAGAGATGTAAGAGGGGTGTTGCACCTTGTGTGTGCGTTAATTGACAAAAATAAAGCCTTAACTTAACTTAAAATTACCACTAAAATGTATTGGAAAGTAACGGTAATTAGTAAGGTTCCTTGAATCATATAGTCCTTAATCTTAACATAGCACTCATTTGCACTGCAGGTAATTGTTAAGTGATTGAGCACTCCCTGACACCACTACACAAAAAAACAGCACAGGTTAAACTTCATTAGGGCGGATATTAAATATTTTTAAAGGGCCCAAAGCTGGAATTTGATAGCTAGTTAGTTCACCCGCATCAGCAAACCTGCAGAGCTTACATGTTTTCTTATCTACGAATCTGTCAATGATATTGATAAGAAACTAAATTGAGCAGTTTCATCTACATAACTGACAGTGGCTAGGTTAGTGCTATTCGCCTTCATGTTTAATCATACACTTTGTTTAAATTAACCTCTCAGGCCTGGAGCATAATATGGAGAAATCAAAATGGATTGAAATATTTATCAGAGCAGACAGACAGAGGGACAGTAATGGAATTCACATGGTGACACACAGAAAGAGATTATTGAGGAAACAAGAGGAAACAGACTCAGCTAAAAGAGGCACAATGACATGAGAAACACACTCCAGGAGCAGACAGTACTAAATGACGGCTGTAGTTTGTTTGTGTGCTGGTGATGCATTTCCAACTCAAATAATATGTCACAACTTTGCTGCTTTTTTGAGTAATCTCACACACACACACACACACACACACACACACGCACACACACACACACACACACACACACACACACACACACAAACCCACTCACTCACACACAAAGCTTCTACTACCACTTTCCACATAAGCCCGCCTCCCAAACTCTGACCCCCATAACTTTTTTTCCCCTATGTATCCAGGTATCCGCCTGTTGTCCGGCCCTGTGACTGACGCCATGGAAGCCTCTGCTCTGTCCTTCAACATCCACTTCATCCACATCTACGTGTGCAGCTGGGGCCCGCGGGACGACGGGGCCTCCATGGACGGGCCCCACCACCTGACACAGAGAGCGTTTAGGCTTGGTACACGCAAGGCAAGGGCTGGATCACACATCTATGTTCACACTGCTGTCAGACAGACACCCACACTGTCAGTGGAGCTGAGATGGGAAGGAGAAAAATGTCAGCTGCTTGGATTCTGTAGATGAATCTTTACATCGCTTTAGAAATATTGAAAAATTGGTCCAAATAAGAATTGGCTAGAGATCTGTGTCTACCATTAAGTTTGCTTTCCACCAGTTTATTTATAGATGTTATGTCCAGTTATATAAGCTTGTTTGGGCCTTTCGAGATACATTCTTATTGTCTATTTTCATTCTAAGTGATTTATCAGTATTTGCACAGGGGTTCTTTTTTGCCTATCTGAACTGAGTTGATATACTTTCTTAGCTAAACGTCAAAAGTCATCATAAAAGGAATCCTATTTTTTACCTCCCTGCGTTTGGACCCTATTTAGATATGAACAGTATTATGCTTTCGTATGCGATATTGACCGCCAGTTGGAAACGTTCTTTATGAAATTGACTTTTCACTTTGACGTGACTCTTCTGTGTTGTGTTGTATTCAGGGTCGCGGTGGAAAGGGCAGCATCTTTGTGTGGGCATCAGGTAACGGTGGAATGCATCAGGACCACTGTGGCGCAGACGGCTACGTTAACTCCATCTACAGCATAGCCATCGGGGCTGTGTCTCAGACGGGGAAGCCTGCATACTTTGGAGAGCCCTGTCCTGGTGTGATGGCTGTCACTCTGACAGGGGGCAGTGTGGGAGGCTCACTACCTCTGGTTAGTGTGTGTGTGTGTGTGTGTGTGTGTGTGTGTGTGTGCGTGTGCGTGCGTGCGTGCGCGTGTGTGTGTGTGTGTGCCAGCAGCCCTGCTCTTTGGCTCCTGTGTGAGCCTGTTAAAGAGCAGCCACTGGTGTGATATTTATAGAGGCCTGCCAAATGACCTAGGTGCACGCTGGGCCCACACACACACACACACACACACACACATGTAAGTGCAGACATGCATAAGCAAACAAGTGTTAATTGGAGGTAAAGGGTGGCTGTAGCGACTGAGAAAAGGAAGAGAGGAAGAAGCCGAGGTGTTGATGGCGGAGGTAGCAGCGAAAAGCCGGGAAGACACTCATTGGCAACTCCAGGGCTACAGAAACAGAAAGGCCAATTTCATCAGTGTGATACCACCTTTTGTCTGCTGGGATTCCTGCCCTTTAACACCTCACATGTGGAGTTGGTCAGACTAGAGCGGAGTTGGTTTTTTAATAGCTATCACTGTAAGACTGTGTGAAAGTGTTCTAATGACTGAAAAAAGAGAAGCTACTAATGCAGTAGCTGCTATAGTGTGGGAAACTGGATTGGCCTGATTCGATGCAAAGCCGCGTTCTTTTCCAAATACCTCCCACAGAAATCGTTTATTTTTTTTCGTTGGACAGAATAGCTCACATGTACCCATCGTTTTCAAACTCCATGCACTGATTTAACATCAACAAAACTGTATCTTGAATCTTTTTTTTTTCATTTTTTTTCTACAGGTGACCGTGACCAACATTGGTGACGGCTGCATAACTCACTTTCCTGGAACATCCAGTGCTGCTCCCATCGCTGCAGGGATTCTGGCTCTTGTCTTGGAAGTAAAGTGAGTGTCAATCCGACCAGTCACACTGAAATAATGAACATGATACCTTTTTTGAAGAGTGTGTTTTGCATGAGTACGCTTAAGCAATGTGTATGCCCAGTTGCCCACTGTCTGAGGGGCTTTTAGTCCCCAGCCTTGTGCAGTTTACTTTGATTTCTTATCATGTTTGTGAAGATTGATTGGCCCTATTTTCTGCGTCACTATCAGTGTTTTTCCTTCTAATATTTTAAGACCACGTTTAGCATACCCCACCCCCCGTGCTTCCTTTACAGAAGAGGGTGTATGCGCGGTCGCACGATTATCTGTTATATTTGTTTCTGTTTGTTCTGAATGCATATTACCTTCTTCCTGTTGTGTGCAGTAAGATAGTCTCCCATTGTGATGAAAATTAAAACATATGTAACTTGGTAGCACACAACATAAGATACTGTTCTCACTAATAATTATAAGGCACACTATTGGACACACTGACATATATCAAACAAATTGTCAATTGGTAGGCACATTGGTGGTGCCCAGAGGACGAATCAGAATGGCCTTGGTGATTTCCTGCATGTTTGTATAGGTTCCTATGTTAACGTGAACCGGTCATACTGCTAGCACCTTAGTCTTGTAAAGTGGCCTTCTACTTCCCTGGATTTTTGTTCAGTGAAGCAAAGCAGTGGACCATTCTGCTGTAAATCAACCATTGGTTGAATTTTTCTAAGTCTGTTTTTAAGGTTATCAGCCATCTGTCCAGAAATCATCACAGTTTCGCATCCCAAAGATTTTTTCGTCAAACTGACTGTCCAAAACCTAAAATGAGAGCTGATATTTTGTCATTTTGATGTATGAATAGCTTTAACAACTACACAATTATCAATCAACCTAACTCACTAAGCATACCAGCTCTTAAAGGAGACTATTGATATAATGCTTACATTACTCTTCTACACCTTTAACCGTATACCTTTCCTTGCCTCTCCAACCCATTTGCCCTTCTCTGTGTTAGTTTTTTTTTAGTCTCTCCTTTGCTCTACATCATCCTATTCTCCCACCCTTTCTTTCCGTGTCTTTCTAAATCAGCAAATCTCTCTCTCTCTCTCTCTCTCTCTCTCTCTCTCTCTCTCTCTTTCTTTTTCCTCTCCCTCCTTTTGTATGGTCTGCCACTTCTTCCTAACCATTTCCCAAGCCCCTCTTTTTCTCTCCTCATCCCTCTTATACTGCCAGCTGTCGGTGTGTGGCCTCGGGCCTGGTGTTTTGTGGTTGGTATCAGCGTCGTCTCTACGCCTCCTCCTCCATGGTGTTATGGATGGTAGTAGGGGCCCAGGCTTTACTGCTCCAGCTGTCAGGGCCGCAGCAGCGTCTCAGTCTCAGTTGCTTGGCTGTAAAATGGAGCGCCGGGTCCCCTGGGCGAAGGCGACTCCCAGGACATTACTGTTAAAGGCTTTGTCGTGACCCGCTGCTGCCGACTAAACTATATATCACCTCTGTGTGCCTCACATCGCCACGCAGCATTCCGCTCACGTCCTTTATGGAGCTGGGGTCTCTCTCTCTCTCTCTCTCTCTCTCTCTCTCTCTCTCTCTATGTCTGTATATCTTTCCGGTTCTCTCTCTCTCTCTCCCGCTCTCTCTCTCGCTTTT
>OX442353.1:9726408-9773816 GCA_949357725.1 Hyperoplus immaculatus | reverse complement strand
TTTACAGCACTGAAACCAAAAGCAAAATTCATAAAACCTTTTCCTGATTAAGTGTCATATGGAAAAACAACTGCTATCCAGAGCCCTACTAGAATCATAATTTGTATTGGTGCATCATATGTTTTCATTTATCAAATAAAGATAAACCCTTTAAAAATACACAAAACTCCCATAATAAACAAAATGGCACCATTATCATCCATAACATTACCAGTCATCAAACAGAGCAACTGTCATGTGTGGAAGAAGTTTTTTGTTGAAGAAAACTTCACGAAAGTCCAATATGAAAACAAATCTTTACTTAGCTCCAAAAGACAATACAGATGAGTATGGTCAGCATTCATGCATGGAGAAAAGACCAGAGCATCCTGCTCAGAGCAATGCCAAGGTCTGATGTCCAGAGTTGTATACACAAAATGAGCTGCTTTATTGACATGTTCAGATAAGCAGAATAACAATGGAACAATCAAGTTTGGTTCTTGATGACATGAATGCTAATCTGAATCTGGGGGCTTTCAGGATGGCCCACACCTACGGGTGTCAGCCCAAATCAGACAGATGTAATCACAATAGAAACGACAGGATACATCAGTAGTCAAAGATGAGAGGAAATACACTTCATACAATGATCAAATAATGAATGTAGAGACAAGAGTAGAATTAAACCAATCAATATAAAATTGGCTTCCACACATGTAAATACCCTCCCATGTGTTCACATGTTTACATGCCTCCCTTTGTTTTCCCCATCTCACTCCAGAGCCAATTACATTCCTTCTACTTCTAGGCAATTGAAATGTCCATTTCCCCAGAATGTGATACCGTCGTCTTCTCCTACACATACCTGCACATGGTGTATTTGATATTTTATTACGTTTGGATAAGGCAATGTTTTCTTTTTTTTCTGCTTTTGTTTTGTATCTGGCGCCCCCACAGTTGGTGGTGGATGTTTTTCTCAGGCGCGCGGACATGCCTCTGGAGTAAAGCCTCGCCAAGTACGACACAGCATGTAAGCACTGATGTAAACACCCGTACTAGACTTAGCGTGTCCGCATTTCACCCAGTACCCGCCAAACAGTTGAGATGTCTTCTTTGGAAAATGTTTGGATGATTATATGACAACAGACTCGCTCATGGACTTGTAAACAGCTCCTTCCCCAGCCCTCCTGCCCCCATTCTGTCAGTAGTTTCATTTCGTTTTTATTTGTTGTAATATAACACTTACAATTAGGTATGAATTATTTTTCGCCAAACTACGTTAAATAAAATAATCTTACCTGGATGTCTGGTGGTGGATCCTCTCAGAAGGATTGCGCGTCAGGCGGTGAAGCACAAAGGGTCGTTCCTGAGCTGGTGCTCCGGCGGTGCCAGCCTCTACTCTGCTCTGCTCTGCTCTGCTGTGTGGATGTCGGGTGGATGAGAGCTGTGTGTGTGCACTCTGAGGACGCACGATTGGACAATGAGCGAGAGCGAGAGAGCACTGACGGTGCACGCGCAATATGACTCTCATCCCAAGTGAGTTACATAACGCGGGAGGCATTTTCTTAACCAATGACTGACTCCACTCCACTCCATCATACAGAGCCTTGTCATGCAGGCAGGCTGTGTATTATATGTAGGGTACATGTACTGGCATGTTTACAAACGGAAATCTCCCAGTATGTGACGTAGCCTAAAATGAAATGCCTGTCAGCTGCTGTATTATATAGTAGCTACATTTGAATGACTGTTGTGTCCATATGCTCATCTCCTAAATTCCTTAGCAGCATTAATCCAGAATGTAAAATATATGCTTGAACACTGATCAGTGAGCAGTTCTCGCATGGGTTTGCAAAATACAATATTTCTTCCAGGCAATGTGGTTGGCTGATTCCCTTTATAACAACGCCAGCCAGAAATGCACAGCTTGACATATACAGGCCCACAATCAACATAGATGTTCATCAACACACGCAGTGGGTTCCAGTGATTGTGCATGTAGCCGAACCAGCCGAACACAGTGCGCACTTCCTCTATCCGTAGGAGGGAGTTTGCTCTCCATGGTGCTGAAATCGGGAAGGCTCTGCCCCTGTCCTCATTCATAATCATTTTGTAACGTGAAATACAGCGTAATGTTTGCATGAGTCATTGGAGCAGAATTGGACTCAAATGTTCACTATTATAAGTGTGAAACATTAGATCGTGAAGAGGAGCTGGACGCTGGGTGGTGCTGAATCCTGTAAACAGCGGCAGCTTGTCTTCGTATCACTGAGGCCCTCTGCTGGAGAAACAGGATGATGTCACACTGATAGTAACGTGTTGACCTCAAGATTCTGTATCAATCCCCGCTATCTCTGTGGTGCACTGCGCTATGCACATGTTCTTGAAGGTAGCCTAAAATAATTTTCAACCCATAAGTACAACTTTAAAGGTCACCTATTATGCAAAATGCACTTTTCATGGGGTTTAAACTTTAAAATTGGTCCCCGGTTTGTCTACTGACTCCCAAAGCTTGAAAAAAAATCGATTTTCTCTTTTTCTGCACTTCCACCTTTTTGAAAACCTGTGTTTAAAAACCCCAGTAAGAAGTATCTCCCCGTATGATGTCATAAGGGGGGAAGCCACGCCCCATCATTACCAACCCACCTTTGCACTACGATGTATCTAGGGGTGTACTACGATAAGCACAGCCCTAGATACAAACCAGCAGTTAGATTCAGGGCCAATCAGAAGTGACTGGCTTTTTTGGATGGCGTGGCTTAAAGAGACAACAACGGAGCATTTCAGACAGAAGCTGAAAAGAGGAGATTCAGCAATGACATTGTGAGAAATAAAAAGGTTATTTTGGAAACTACACCATGAAAACAGTGTCTTGTAGAAACCCAAATTACAATTTTGAAAGTGAAAATGAGCCAAATATGTGACCTTTAAACGTCATGCCCATCGTTAGTCAGATCCCTATCAGAAAATGAAAGTGAGCAGTGCTTCAGTCATTATTATGTCAAGAGTCAATATTTCTGTGCTTTAACCAGTGCCCTGCTTCCCTCCAGATCCTGAATTATTTCAATACACTTTGACACGGTTTTTTAATTAGATCTATTTTTATGAATAAGCCTGGTGGTGCATTCCGGTAAAAGATTTTTTTCTTTCTTTAATTGGCTATTTTGAATTCTTCAACGAGCCGCGATGTCTCTGCGTTCCCGAACTCTGACTGCATGGCCAGAAAGAAATACCTCTGGCCTAAAGAAGAGTTCGGAATTAAATTATTATTTTCAAATTCAGTTAAATAAATTAACTATTTTCATGATTTGAGATGGCGATCCCTTAACTCAGAGTAAGATGTTATGATTGTAGATGCCATGCCACTCAAATGTTTGCATTGCTGTAAAAACAAAAATCTGAAGTTTAAGTGAAACACTGATCAGGATCGATGGGTAATAATACAATCGATATAGGAACTGTACCGTCGACACTTTTGTATTTAACACAGTCATGCAGGCAGAATTTCCCAGAGCACGTAAATGCAACATTTGTCCTTGTTTCATTACTAATATGTGGGACAATTGTTGTAATAAACGACTCTGGCCACTAGAGGTCACTATTGTTATTTCAGGTACGTGTTTGATGCTTTTGACTCAAAGCTGAGTGTTTGGGGTTTACGCGTCCAGGTCCCATTTAAATGCACGAGCGTCTTGCCCTCAACTTTTTGAGCCAAGTTTCTGTCTCAGAGGAGTTGATTCCCTCCTCTTCAAATCCCATTAGCTCAACACGAAATTAAATTCTGAAATTTCATCTGCCTCGTTTTACCACACAATCCTACATCAAATATACCGTGAAACTCATGTGCAATTCATTATGGGTTTTTATTTCTTTATTTCATTTTTCAATAGCCTATGTAACTGCTTTACTATTACCTTACCTTAGTGTCTTCAGCCTATGCGTTAAATCGTATACAATCTGATCTGATCTGGTGAGCTTAGGAGCTTTTCGGGCTCTGAAGGACTTTGTGATAAGGAGCACTATAACTCTTTACATTTTCGTGAGAATTGTGTGGACCTGCCTTCACTTTGGTCACCTTTAAGAACTCTGACGTATGTAGCTCTCTGCTGCTCAGACATGAGTGTCGTTAGTCCAAACCATTCATTGAGGAAGGACCAAGACTAAATTAGTTTAATATAATTTAAATGTATTTAATCAATTAATATTATAATTAATTGTTTTATTACCATTCATAATTTAGCCTATTAGATCAATATCCTTTGTGGTCATGTGTAGACGGTTCCGTAATTGGATGTTAAACCATCACCAACAAAAGCTTGTCTGGACACTTTGTGTGTGTGTGTGTGTGTGTGTGTGTGTGTGTGTGTGTGTATCTTGTGGCGGTTCCTTGGCTCTATAGCGCGCGTCAGTCTGGGTGAGTCTGTGTGACATGGAATTGTTTGGGAAGCCCTGCACCGAGCGTCCATGTGGGCGTGTTTCTCTCTGGCCCCAGCAGCAGTCTCTCCACTCTTGTGTGGAGAGTCCAGAGCGCAAAACGCACTTCTTCTTCTACTGGTGCAACGGGAGAGCGCAAAAGTAAAGCAGCTCTCCAAAGCTCCTGACGCGCACACACACACTCACACACACACAGACACACACACCGTCTCCGACCTCCGCAGTGGGCCTCCCTCCGAATCCGACTTGACTGAGCGGGAAATAACGAGTCTCTTTTCACACATCTCTCCATCTTCCAGCCATGGACGCATCTCGACTGGTGACGCTATATCTGGGCCTGCTCTTCGCTTTCCTTGGGAATATACCGTGTTTCCAGTCGGCTGCTATCATCTCTCCCTCTGCGCCTAGGAGGAACAGGGGAGCCCGGCTCTCTCATCACCATCAGGACGGACAAAGGTCACCGTCCAAGTTCCTAAAAGACATCTTCGCGTCTTCATCGCACACAATCGCGGGCCACCAGCACAGCCACCACCACAAAGAAGACCCTATGAGGGACGCTATTGTGCCGCATGAATACATGCTCTCCATATACAGGACATACTCGGCCGCAGAGAAGCTCGGACTAAACGCGAGCTTTTTCCGCTCCTCCAAATCCGCCAACACCATAACAAGTTTTGTGGACAGAGGAACAGGTTGGTTTCAGTTCGCTCCGCTGTCTGCCAGTGCTCCATACCGGGGCTCAGCCTTGCATAATTCTGTGGCATACTTTTCTCCTCAGCTCAGTTATCTAATGTTCTCCTCTTGTAGTAGATCTTAATCGAGTGTGGCTACAAAAACTACAGCCGTGCATAAAAACAAATACAGAAAAACAAGCTGGCAGTGGCAACTTTTACGCAAGCAAAAATAATGTGGAAATTCACTTTTACGCGCAGGAAATAACAATAAATCATAAAAATAAGTGTTCAAAGAAAGTCAAGTCTTGAAAGCTGCAGGGTTAAACGTGTTATTCGTGAGCAGTTCCGTGATAATATTCGGATGTATTCGCCGCAAAAGCCGCCCGAAACATGTCACCTTTTTTTCCGCGTATTAAGTTATATTACACTTAAATTAACCTCTGGGTAACACGACAGTAAAACTCTAATTAAGGCGCTCTCTAAATGAAGGCTGTAAATCACTGTCAGTGCAGTCCGTAGCAACCAAAAAAAACTGCTCTGTTGCCAAGCTCCACGTGAATTCAGAGGAAACTATTTTCTATCACAGTTATATAGTGGTTGTTTAATTTTCGATTTTTTTTCTTCATTCATTTCAGAACACTATATGAAATAACAATGAGTTTTTTAAAATACAAACTGAGAGCCGGCAAGTATTAGGCTATAAAAAGTTCAAGCTGTTATGTTGCCCTGTTTGGCCCACTTGTGCTGACAAAGGGAGCTGGAGTAGGCTGGGCTGGGGTGGGGGGGACAAGTCAGAGCGGGTCGGTGTGAGAAGCAGGTGTTTGGGTCAGTTAACATGTGTAACCAAGTGATTTAAGCGGCCTGCGAGGACAAACACCATCTGATAAACACAAACACGGCCTAAACACACACGCACGGGGACATAAGCCGAGTTAATCTTTGCCGGAGAAATAAAAGCTATCTTTGTTTGCGTTCCTTCCCTCCTGTCTGAAACACGCCGAGCCTATGTCAGCTCTAGGGCGATGAGTGCGCACTGCAAAAAGTATCCACCGTTAGGAGGTAGCCAAAGTCGGCTGATTAAATTATATAATTTTTTTTGTCCAGTCGGTGAATTGCAGCTGCGATTATTTCCACTTTTTTTAGAAGGCTCATGATCAATGCAAAGTAATTGATTTAAAACTTATATAAGGGTTTGATACTTTTTTCCAAAACAAAATAAACTCGATTGAAAATAAGTGGTGCTCTTCCACCATAATACCCGTGTTCTGACCAAATAGGACGTTGTTAGGGATATATTCAAAGCTATAAAAAGGCTCGTCTGTGTGGCCACTTTTTGCAGTGTGAACTGATTTGATAGGAAAAACGCCTCACTTTCTCCCGTGATTTTGATGTGATGTGTCACTGGCTCTGACCCCGGGCTGGACCCTCTGAGAGCTGCTTGGCATCGAACGGCTGATTGGAGTATTTGAACTCGCTGATCTAATTGAGTGTTCATGTCATAACATATCAAACACTGTCTATTCTCCCATAATGACCCAGCTCGGCCACGATGGGCACATCACCAAAAAACGACGAGGGCGGAAACAAAAAATGAAAGAGCACTTCCTCCGCTGTGAAGTGGTTCATATTTATTTATTTATTTAGTTATGTTTTACTGCAGAACCTCCCTTTGCGACCGCCAGTTTAATTACGGAAAATATATTTTTTTCTCCCCGTACTTTCAGCTCGAGCGCCATTAGTAATTCTTTGGGGATTCCTCCCAGCATCCCCGAAGTGTTGCATTGCATTAACCTGCAGAATGAACCTCGCCTGGGAGTTTTTTTGGTTATTCAAATCCACCTCCACCATGGGAATGACACACACATGGGGGGTGCAGCTTTTGACGCGTAAAAGTAACACGTTTTGCG
Organism: Hyperoplus immaculatus; assembly: GCA_949357725.1. NCBI lineage: Eukaryota > Metazoa > Chordata > Actinopteri > Uranoscopiformes > Ammodytidae > Hyperoplus > Hyperoplus immaculatus. The sequence goes on along the minus strand of OX442353.1, from coordinate 9,766,822 downwards.
TCCTTTACGCATAATTCACTCAGAGTCAGGTTTTACGGAGTGCACTAACTGATCTATAAGGCTTCTATGGCTTTCACACTATTTGCAGGTAAATTAAATTTGGTTATAAAAACCAGTGGAAGGGTGTTTCCTTGAGGTCAGAAAAAGGCGACATCAGAAAAGAAAAACCCGATTCTGAAAATTACTTTTGGCACTTTGAGGTAACTCATTAAAGCGCAGATGGTGCAACCCGGCCTCACTCCCTCTTCCTCTCTTTTCCCCTCTCTCTCTTTCTCTCTCTCTCACTCTCTCTCTCTGTAATCTCTGTCTTTCTCAAAGAGCATATATGACAAAAACATGTTATAAATTTGTTCAAATACTACCAAAAAGGTCAGACAAAAGTGCATAGGATGCTGTTTTAACCAAGCAGTAAAAACCACTACATTCTCAACCCTCCAATTATCCACCATCAAACATCATGACGCGTAATGGAAGAAAATAAAAAATCCATTCTTTTTTAGATAAAAATTAAATTAAGAAAAACTTTGCACATTTTTTTTTTTTTTAAACTGTCAGCACTTATATCTCTCTATAATTCCAACAGTCTGTTCAGTCGGTCAGTCGGTCCGTGCAGGCGCGTTTCACGGGGAATGTTGTCGTTGGCAGGATGGGATGAAATGTAAGAGGGGAAGTGCTTTAATGAGGAAGTAGGGAATTCAGAACTGTTAATTATTTGGTGAACTTGTGTTCGATTTGTTTGAGGTCTTATAAAAAAAAGAAAGAAAGACGAAACCTAATACAGACCATACGCGCAAAGTCACTGAAACGAGCACAAGGTTTCAATCTGCTTTTTACTGTTTGACTCGGTATGGGTTCACGGAGGGAAACTGACAAGCCAGATTAAAATATCTCTTTAGAACAAGCCTCACAAATTATATCACTGGGGTTTTTTAGATGTAGGCACGTCAGTTTTATTTTTTAATAGGTCAATCTGACTGGAAATGGAGACACCATGTTTTTATTTTGTTTTAAAGAAACAACATAAATCATCCATGTCAACAGACAACTTAATTCCGCCTTTAGGTTCAAACCATTATATCCTCTTAATATGTGGATATATTTTGACATTTAAAGGAGAGGATTTAATTATATCCACACGTAAATTAACTTGCTTTTACATATTTTAACGAGTTACGCGCAGTTTCTGCCAGGGATTCTGCGTTCACTCAAACTGACAGGCGTTCCAGGAAAAGTGTCGATATTTAAATGGGAATTATTTAAACTCTGTTTGCTGAGTTATTTGTCTTTTCTACTCAAAGAAAAAAATATATAAACGAACATTTGTACATAACAATGTGAGGCTGTAGGTTGTACCATATGCTGAACATAAACTATTTGAATCCAAAAAGCATTTAAAAAACAAAAAAACACTAGAAGCTGAATCCCTCGTTACGCATGAATATCCCTTCCGAATTGTAAACGCTAACGCCATTTCTTTGCATTGCTCTACACTTGTTCTAAACCCCCGCCTCATTGGTTCGCCTTGGTGGCATATTTGTAGGCCTCCTGGGTCTCCAGCGGGGGAATAATGCATTAATTGTGTATTGTTCAGTTGAGTGTACAGTATGTCGCCTTTGGTCCGTTGTGTCTGGCAGCACCCAGGGGCCTTCACATCACTAGGCCCCTTGTTTTCTTCCACTCTTTCTTCTCTTTTCTTTGCTTTACAACTCTGCCAGACCTCTGATATTCTGACTGCTACTCTCTCGTTCAAAAATTGACGAGAATTTAAAGAAGGCAACGTTTACTTCCACTCCTGTCAAGGAGCTGGAAATGAATAATCAGTCTGTCATCACGTGAAATGAAAGCAGGAACTATTTTCATTAAAACACGCTGGCTTTGATTAAAAGTGGCTTGGTATTACATTTTTTTTGTCAGATTTGATTGGATTATTGGGACTGTAATTTAAAAAAAAATAATTTCGGCCTAATAATGACAGGTAATTAGTGGATAAATACATGCTATATATTCATTTTCTTTTGAACAAGGGAGATAAGAATCTTCCTGTAGGATATATGACATGAACACCATGTGCTTTGCATCACAACACCAGTCAGTTCACGTGCAACACATTTATTATGGTGAAAATAATTTTTTTCTCTCTACCTAGCTACCTTTTAATTGAGGCTTTGTAAACTTCACCCACATTTAACCTTTAGCTTTATAGAAGATGCAAAAGGTTTTATCAGGCGATCAATATATCTGTCAGTTTTTCAAAACCAAGTATTAGAGGAAATTAGTGCTTGAAGTTGTGTTAAAGGAACAACAATGTTTTTATTAATAAAATAAAAAAACGACAATAAAATTTGTGTCGACGGTGTCCTTTTTCATTCTTATTCAAAGCGAGGACTTGTCAGCTACAGTTTGTTTCAGGCAGGTTCAGGGTGCACATTTGAAAAACAAGAGAGAGAGAGAGAGAGAGAGAGAGAGAGAGAGAGAGAGAGAGAGAGAGAGAGAGAGAGAGAGAGAGTGTGAGAGAGAGAAGGCCTCTGTGGGAGAATGTGAGTCCCCCCCACCTCCCTGCTTCCCTCCCTACACCCCTCCACCCCCCACTGAACACTGTACACCCTAAGTGAATCTGACTGCAATTATTTTCTTCTTTTATCCTTGCAGACGATCTTTTGCACTCTCCTCTGCGAAGACAAAAGTATCTGTTTGATGTCTCAACCCTTTCAGACAAAGAGGAGCTGGTCGGGGCGGAATTAAGGATATTCAGGAGAGCGGCGCCCGGGGATTCCCTGCAGAAGACGGCGGCGTCTCTGTACCACGTCCAGCTCTACCCGTGCCGCTCGGACCGGCTGCTGGACTCTAGATCCCTGGACCCGCTGGACTCCACCAAAGCCGGCTGGGAGGTTCTGGACGTGTGGGAGATGTTCCAAGCGCACCAGCAGCATCACTACCATCAATCCCATCACCAACAACAACAGAAGGCGAGCCAGCTTTGCTTTCAGCTGCGCGTCACCTTGGGCAAATCGAACACCGAAGTGGACCTTAGGAGGGTAGGGCTGGACAGGAGCGGCCGGCCCCAGCGCGAGAAGGCCATCCTGGTGGCCTACACCCGCTCCAAAAAGCGGGAGAACCTGTTCAACGAGATGAAGGAGAAGATCAAGTCGCGTGAGAAGGAGGATGCGTTAGAAGAGGGTGTATCGTTAAGGGGGGTCAAAGGAGAGCCAACGGGGCCCCGGCGGCGGCGGAGGACGACCGTGCTGGGCAACCGGCACGGCAAGAGGCACGGCAAGAAGTCTAAATCCAGGTGCAGCAAAAAGGCGCTGCACGTGAACTTCAAGGAGCTGGGCTGGGACGACTGGATCATCGCCCCATTGGATTACGAGGCGTACCACTGCGAGGGCGTGTGCGACTTCCCGCTCAGGTCGCACCTTGAGCCGACCAATCACGCCATCATACAGACGCTCATGAACTCCATGGACCCCAACAGCACTCCGCCGAGCTGCTGCGTGCCCACCAAACTCAGCCCCATCAGCATCCTCTACATAGACTCGGGCAACAACGTGGTGTACAAGCAGTACGAGGACATGGTGGTGGAGCAGTGTGGGTGCAGGTAGCGGCCCCTGTTCATTAAATAAACAAAATAACTTTGAAAGACACAAAAAACATCAAAGATGAGTATTGATGGCTCCCATTGAAGATACAAAGTCCTCAAATGGTCTTTGACGCATGACGCACGACGCGCGTCTTTACTCAAAAAGGGATGCAAACGAAAGGCGATACCTGCTATTTATTCAGACTCAGTACAGTCACACGAAATTCACACTCACTGCCTTAAAAAGTGTTGCGCCTTCATTCCCATTCATGCAACAAGTCACCACTCCGCCACCGCCATGGCTTTTGTTTCCCGTGAGAGTGAGACGTGTCCAAATGGCACAATGGATGGCTACGAGGCGAGATGGAAAGCCTATTGAGAGCCTAATACTGTGCACCTGTTCGTGCCAAGGCCAGTGGACAGTACAGCTTTTGCCTGTCAAGCGCTTTGTTGCAGCTCTGCCGTGTGATCCTGCCAGCAAAAGGCCCGGACTCTTTTGGGTATGTGCACCCAGGCCGTAATTGCCACTGTCCAGCTGGAGTCATTACAGGCCAGAGCAAGTGCCTGTTTTCCCCCAAAAGAAGAAAAAAATAAAAAAGGGGGCAAATGTCTAATCCACCAAACACACACACACACACACACACACACACACACACACACACACACACACACACACACACACGCACACACACACACAAACTGGTCTGAGAAGAGGACATAACATGGTGGTGGTCATGCCTTTAAGAGATTGTTTTTGCCTTACTGGAGAGCAGTTGAGAGCTTAGAGAGGCGTCGTGGACAGAATGGACTCAAAGGGGACTTGTGACCGGGTCCCTGTTGTTTAAAGAAAGAATAGAAAACAAGAAGAAAAAAGCACATATAACTGAAGCGAACTTTTTTTTGTTGCTGAAACATAAGTCTGCATCCTTACGAAATGCACTTCCACAGCTGACTGCGCCAAGGACGTGCGGGTCAGCGAGAGAGTTTGTCCTCTCTGACGATGGACGGAAATATAAGACAGAAGACTCGCAGAGAGAGAAACGATATTTAAATGCACATTAGCTTTGAATGCACTGCTGTTCATTTTATTTTTGAGTTGTAAATATTTGTACAGTTGAAAACTTTACAAGGTGCAACGAATGAAGAAATGAGAAAAAGGCATTTCTTTGTAAATATACAAAATGCACTCAAATCGGTATAATTTCTATTCTATAATTATTTTATTATTTGTGATGTACAGAGTTTCATGATAATCATATATTTCTTACATTGATAAGAGTAATTTAAGGTGTATTCGATTTTTTTCTTTTCTTTTTGTTGTTGTTGCAGAGGGTGGAAAATACCATTACTAATGTCTACCTCATAATTGCATAATATAGGATCTGAGTTTTGAGGTGCATTCAGTTAGAGTGTAAAGAGCTTTTACAATGATATATAAGATCATCTATATACATATATTACTGGATACTATTCCACTCCATTACTGTACAAATAAAATTCAAAACAAAGTCTGGTACTTCTGATGATGAAGGTTTTTTTGTTGCATTCATTTAATTCATTGAGGGGGATCAAGAGAGTCTGACATCCATTAAAACATTGATTTATTTATTTGGAAACAAGAGGCCAAGAGATTGTCTTTTTTCTTTATCAATGGATTCATTAAATTAAAAAAAGTAATCACAATACTGGATGCTACAACCATGCATGCTTACAAATATCTATATGTATGAATAATTATACTTAAATTAAACCAACAAACACACAAACAAACAAACAAACAAATGGTTTAAGATCATATTGAATAACATTTTAGGAAAACACAAGACAACATACTATACTGTGGCAATTTGAGGCTATTTCATATAGGTAAAGAACCCTTCTATTCCTAAGTTTTTTAATACTGGGATCCCTAAATAAGATGTATATAGTGCCTATTGAGCACATCTACCTTTACCTTGTAAACAGTCTCTCATCATTGACAACTAATGTCATTAGTCAGCGACTGGCTTGCGTCATCAAAACCCTATAACATATGGCGACCATCCCAGTAGGAAATCCACTGACTGACTGTCATTGATATGGCAGTGACTGTACGAAGCCCCAGCTATTTCCCAATGAATTAGCCTGCCTGGGTCAAGTTTACTTAACACTTTAATGTTTCCCAATCTGCAGATGAAAAAGTTTGAAAGAAGGGATTGCTTCCATATAGGCTATCGACCTTGGCCTGGAAACAATTAGGAAATTGCTTTGAAATGTTATATGTTGTCCAGGCCCTTATACAGTATCATGTCACTCCCCACATGTTTACTAGGGGGAAACAGAGGATGCTAAGTGCACTCTTTAGCGGCCGTCGCAAATGACTGACACAACAACCATTCCCCTGAGTATAACCAAATGGCCCTCCAGGCTATACATTTAGAGCGCCATTGCCGGGGTGCTGCTATACACGCCATGCTATCCCTGCTGTTCACAAGTGCACTATGGGAGATGTAGCCTACTGAGCTCCACCCATGAGCCATTGCAGCTGATTCTGGATTAGAAATACAATAATGTTGCATGTGGAGTATATACATTTCTAAGCAACTTCGTGGTATTTTGTGGAATAAACCTTTAACTTTCTGATTTATATTTATTTGACAAGTTTGCCGGTCTGGTGGGCACTGGCCTGGAGGTGAGAGTGAATGTTAAGGGAACAGTTAAATGGTGATGAAAGGGAAAGGAATGCTTTGTTTACCCGCTTCAATCCCTCACTCTCAAGTTAAATGTTCCTATAAAGTTCTTCATCACAACCGGCTTATTGTCCCCTGCGCTCCACTGCCGAGGCCGAGAGAGCAGTGAGAAAAGAAAAAAAAGAGAGAGAGTTGTGTTTATTTGAAAGTCGGTCCTAATATATTAGTCCAAGCAAACCCACCTCGGCAAAGAGACGGGCCCTTTTCATCAGAAACACAAATAGTCTTGACACCCCACATCTGTGCGCCGAGGCTTTTCTCTTTGGAGATCTGCGAAGGCTGCAAAAGTTAAGATCTACTAGGTGTTGCCCTGAGTGGAAAAGCAGGGAGCCACTCCAAGATTGAAAAACAAAAAATGCCTTGGCATGTGTGGAGACATAAATGTTCCTCATACTTAACCTTTCTGCTATCAGGGATGTCCTCATCAGCAACAGCGAAAGCATAATTCAAGGTAATCTTTCAGTCGGCAAGGACCTCAAAGCGAGCAGAAATTTGTTGAGCATCCATCAAGGGGCATTGGAACAATTCATCACGAGGACTTCATATTTTTGTGCTTTGATTTGCTGGATGGTTACAATTTAAACATAGAGAGAGAAGGGGAAGAGAAGAGAGGACCTTTGAACGTTGCAGAGGCCTGACTTTTAAAACTGCTACTGCTAAATTCCAGCAAGAACTTATTTATTTTTCAGACTGTTAGACTGTTTCTCTCCTCACATATTTTTTTTCTTCTCTTTTTGCCGTTGCCTCTGGAGGGGTCCCTCCTTCTCTGGTTTCTTGTAGTTCCCACCGTTATGCTTTGCAGATACTGTGGTTTCGCTCCATAATAAAGCTTGACACCTTTCTCCAGCCAAGAAGAAAGCCGGCCAATGCAAAAATCGGTGTTTTTGCTCTTGCGCTAAACAGATGCAGAATAAAAACACTCTGACTGACATACATGTTGGCGCTGTTAGGTGCACTGACACGCTACATTAAGGAGTGTTCTTTTCTCATAAGTATAATTTGCCGTGTCTGTGACTGTGTCCGGGTGGACAGAAGGGCAGTGGCGTACACAGATGGACAGATGAGTGGTGCACGAGAGCAGCAGATGCCTGGAGTGACCCCTATCAGCTGCCTTTCATCCAACCACTGGCTTCCACACAAAGGCAGGGGCGGCCCCAACCATTAAATACACTTGCATGTGCCTTAATGTCAGAGGTCACTACTTTTTTCTCCCGTGATCCATTTTTTGGTCTGTTTCAAAACTTATTGTGGGAATTACAAAGATGTGTTTTGTAGATCGTTCTGTGATCAATCGCCGGTGGGTTAAAACCAAGCTGTAAATAAAGTATGTGGTTTGAGAGGGTGTTGGTTGGTTGCACTTGGCAGCTGTTGTTTAGGAAAGATAATAAACCCCGGACAGAGCATCCATAGAGTAACAAAAGATTAGGGTGTTTCCTCTGAAGAGGGCATCTGCCCATCTCTTCCTCTGAGGTCCTGTAGAAAGCCATTCCTCCCTCCTGTCAGACCATAAGGTAACAGGAAGAGAGCAGACACCTACCACTTCACCACAGATAACCTGCTAATTGCATTAAACCCACTCCCAACTGGGCTTTTGAAACGTGAGGAAGAGGCCATTGTTAACACTGAAGCCATCATTATCCCAACTGCAGTGGAAACCTTTGCTTCTAATTGTGCATTTATGGTTTTTGAGAATGCTTTTTATCTACTCATGAAACAACAAACAAAAAAAAACTAAAGTCAACCTGATATATCCGCTTGGAATACCTGTCCGGAGGAGCCCGCTTTAACTCTGTTTATTTTCTAAAGGAATGTCTGAGGGTGCCCTTTCACCCCTCCTCATCCATTTACTGCCCCTGGTCTATGTTACAGATTTTTACCCGGGTCCTCACCATCCCTGATTAACCAGCACACCTTCTGATTCTCCTGCAAAGCTCTGCAGAAAGGAAGATTGTCTTTCTTGTGTGCTCACAGTTCATCTTTTTTCTTCTTGTGTCGAGCGTATGTGTGTTCGTGTGAGGGTTCTGAATGAGCCGGAGTCAAGAGTAAATTTACTCAGTCAACTCCGACAATGCTTATGTTTGGGAGCAAGGCAAGGACATGACCTCGCTGCCAATCCACATCCGCAAAGGCTTGTGGGGAGGAGAGGGAGGGTCGTTGACCAACTGGGGGCCGGACAATGGCATTCACTGGTCTGAACACTCGGCACAAGAGGACAAATTAGTCATAAAATCAATGCTTTGATACAATGTCAAAGGGGGAGACGGGAATTAAATAGATAAGAGCAGCTCCAGAGTAGAAGGAACTAGCCTGTGTGGCTCAAAAATAAAGAAAAATACAGAATATCAAATTCAGCTGCACAATTCTGTCTGTACTGATCCACGCTCAATCAATACCCATTACCTCTTCCTCTGTCGTACACAAAACATGCCCACATTTAAAGACGGGCCTGGGTGGTAAAAAAGAGGTTTTGGTGCTGCATTGTAAAACGAGACATGTAGGCAAACAAACATAGGTCAGGGGCAATGAGGCAGCAAGACAAGGATCTGACTTGGGAAGGGGTGGGGTGGGGGGAGGGGGGGTTGGCGGGACGCAGGAGGACTTGATGGACAACTCCACAACTCGGCAGAGGCAGAGCTTTCACTTAAAAATGGTGCCTGGCCTATCTCAAAAGGTCAGAGCCCAGAACACTAACACACTACATTAATCATGAGAGGCTGCGGCTTACCTGTCTAGCGTTTCAGCCGTGCCGTACAGTTAACCTCAATTATGCTTGATTACGAGGTGTGGAAGACGCAAAGGGCCGGGGCGCAGGGCCGTGCAAAAGATCAGGCATCAATAATGCAATTTCAGATTAGATGTGCCCGTCTGTCACTGTGCAGAATAGACAGAAAGGTGTATCGGGGGAAAAGGGTCCAGGGTCAGTGATCAGGTAAAAGTGAGAGTTTTTGGTCCCTTATGAGGTCCTCACATAGTGATCCTGAGCTGAGATGAAGCACCAACATAAGAATATTTCCAGACATATGAATATGGGACACAAACACATAAACCAAAGCACTGTGTGGTGTACCAAAGGGAGCTAAAGGCTTCATGCTGTCCCAGCCCCCTTCTTGGTAATTGCCCCATTATGTGTTGGTGGTGGATAGATCCATTACAGATGTTTTATGACGGGGCCATTTTCATTTTGTCTTCCCAATGAGGGACAGATTTATGGAGAAAGGCAGTCTTCCATTCAGGGGTAAGAAAAAAAGCCTCACCACTGCATTCCCTAATACACAACACACACACACGCACACACACACACACACACACACACACACACACACACACACACACACACACACACACACACACACAAACTTCCACGATTGCTTGCGTTTACACACACTGAAACAGAAATGCATACAGATTCATCTTTCACATGATTGAATACATTTGAAGTTGATGTTGACACAAGTGTGTCTCTGACATGCCTTCCCTGAGCCCGGCTTGCTACAGTGCCCACTGTTGTTGGCAGCAGCAGCTTATGAGATGAATAAATGTTTGATGGTCCCTCGGAACAAGGCACACTTTCAGGCAGGTCGTCACTGGGTTGCCCGAGTGGTGGGTGGATCCCCTCCAAGAGTCCCATGTCTGCGGGGAAGCAGCAGGCCTCGAGCAGAACCAAGTCTGACACTTTCTCACCGAATGATATCCTACTAGAGGAAACCATCAGAAAGGGCAAAGCAAACACCAGTTAGCTTTTCAGAATGAATCTCTTTTAGCGCACAGTGAAGTGTTTGAAGTGCTGAAGACTCTTTGGCTTGCGCGGTTTCTTTCCAGAGGCTGTTTTGGTGTGGTTCCCCAGAGTTGCCGTTTGGAAATCAAATCTTTAGCTCAGTAGATTTTATGCCAAGAAAAATATTGGTCATAAATTGGTGCCTGGATAGGCAGTCTAATTACAGGGCTGTGGTCTGATAATTTCCTTCCCGCAACTTATGGATACAATTATTAAGGTTAACAATAGGGACACTGGGGTAGAGATCTCAAGGCTTCAAAGGGCTGGGCTCATTCGATGACTCGTTAAACCAGCGCAGGGAGTCGTTCTGAAATAGGAGTAGGTCTCCTGTCTGTGTCAGAAATAGTTTTCCCTCCTTCGGTCACAAACCGTGGAAAGTTGTCAGGTACAAGTCTTTTAACAAACAAGGTCAGCAGAGGAACACTCATTATTAATCATTTACCAGACTAGCACAATGAGAGCTGGAGAGACTAGATAGCCCAGAGGACCCAGGGGTTTGTGCCTCATCGTCTTACACACACACTGGTCACTGTGACATTTCTGACACCTCGCTCCTATCAGCCCAACCTGCCCATTGATAATTGATTTTCTCATTGGGGTGGTCACCTCAGACAAGACACCCCTTCTCTTCTCATTCCTGAATTTGTCACCATTCGACTTTACAGTGAAATCCCACTGTTGTGGCTCCGGATGGCTAATTTCTACCTCAGCTGTCGAGCCACACTTGGAAATCTTGGTGCCTGGGATGTGTGGTTGAAGGCATGATGTATGGTTGACCATGTCCATGAGGTTTGTTCCTGTCAATTCTCTCAAATACGGCTCTTCATTCACTACAACATAAATCCTCCAGCTCTGGAATGAGGAATGGAGTGAGGTTTGTTTGACCAGATGTAACTTTATCAGGGGCTCTCTCCCCGCTATTCTTGTGCCTCTCTCACATCTCTTCGCTCAGGCACGGAAAAAGAGAGCTCTCACACAATATTTCTGTTTGCCATAGTCTGACCTCTTTGTGAACTGGGCTAAAGTGAAAGGCACTTTCAGCCGAGGGGAATCGGATGGCAGTAACCATATGCCTTTCAACTGATACAAAGGTGGGAAAGGGGGAGGCCAGGGGTCTGTGTGTGTGTGTGTGTGTGTGTGTGTTGAGTGGGGTGTGTGGGGGTGAGTTGCATGCTAGGGTGAAAAGGAAAGTGCCGTGCTGCATCTTTTTGTGTTGGTAAAGTGCTGGCGGTTTAGGGTTGGGGGGTTTCTGGGGAGGAAAAGGGGGATGTTGGCTGGATGTGGTGCCGAACTCAAGGCAACGTCCGGCTGACTGACTGTTGAGATGGAGCCCTCTTATGGATGAGTGCAATGAGTAAACAGCATTCCTTTCTCTCTCTCTGACCCTCTCTGACTCCTATTTTTGTCTCTCTTTTCCCGTCTTTCTTATAGTCTGTCTATATTAGAGAAAGGCACTTCACCTCGCAGTTTGTACCTTCTGTCTGAGGGATGCTCTTCATCTGACCTCTGACTGACCACCAGCCTGCATTCTTTAGAAAAAAATAATAAATAGCCACATACCTTTGTAAAATATGTGATTATTAAAATGAAGGAAAATTACAGTACACCTTTCTTTTGTCATGAACATATAATCAAATAGATTCCTGTTGCAACATTTATTATTACAGGGGATCTTCCTAATGATACAGGTGCTTTGCTGCTCAAAATAGCTTGTATGTGTCTCAGTCTAGTTGAGCTTAATTCTGTGACTATTTCTCAGTATTGATTAAATTATTTTAAAGGCTATGACATAACCAAAATTGGAAATGACCATAATTGACGACATTAACTGTGTTTTTCAATTCCCTGCCATCTCCCGTCCACTGTTGGACATCATTGTACTGGTAAAGCTTGGAACCTCTGCTCTTTCGTTCTGCCCACAGAGTCCTCTCCATCCACGTAAGCTTAAAAAGCGGCTGATGCAACAGGCCCTTTTCACAACTGTTTGCTCCCTTACAGATATTATGACATTGATAATTTTTTATAGGATTACTCACTCACTAGAACTTGCACTAATGGCTTGGAGTCAGCAAAATAATATGGTGCCTCCCTTGTATCGCTTGGTTCTCATTATCTCATCACATTTGTCTTAAATTACAACACTGTTAAAAAAAAAGTTAGGAAAACTCAAAATGTCAAGGCAGAGTTTTGAAGCCAACTAAAACGGTTAACTTTTAAGAAAAACTGCTTACATTTGAGCCAACTAATAATCTTTTGTTCAGATAACCTAACAGTACTATGTAATGCAAAAGTATCTTTCATATGTATAACATATTTTATGTTTTGAGTTCTACACAGGCCTGCTTAGAATGTCAAACAATAATAGTTGTTTTCAATTCTCTGTCGTACAGATAACAAACAAAACCAAAGCGGTCAAAATATTGATTCAAACATTAAAAAGTGTTCCATCTGTCTGAAAACTTTCTGAACCAAAAATAATAAGTTGTCAAACTTTAAGTTTTAAACTCAAAACTTGAACTTGTATTACATAAGTTAGTTCAACACAAAATATTTGGATAGGCAGTTTACCTTGAAACATAAGAGTTTTAGTCGGTCTCAGAACTCCATGCAGGTACCCAAACCAAACACCAATACAGTGCTTTCCAAAACGGTTCTCACAGTTATGATAATAGGCTATATCATCTTAATAGTATTGATCATTGTAAGAGGTCAAAGGTCAAGGACAGCAAGAGAATAGCAGATATGGTAGGGATCCAATGTCTTGCTCAATGACACTTCATTATGTGTCACACGTCGTCTAATGATAGTGGTTTTGCAGATGCAGGGTGTTGAATTGGGTTGGTCTAGCTGGTGCATCTTTAGCCACTCCACTCTACAAAAATCAGTTCAACTGTTGACCGAACGCAAAGTGAGCTTTCATCTTTGATTAAAGTTGACTGCGGGACCTGCCATTGTAGAAATACAGACATTAACTAAACAGTAGGCTTCTTTTCTAAATCCCCCAAATATATGGAAGTGAGGTAATCTGTGGTACCCCTTTATAGGCTACATTGCAGATAGTATATGAGGAAAAACAAAAGCATTTAAATTGTCTCTGCATTCTATTTCAGTGCACAGACACGGACAGGTTTCAAATTAAAGGTCAATGATTAAAAGAAAATGTGTGTGTTTTTATGTCCACTAAGTCACCTAGTTTGGAAAAGATTCACGCACATTGCTGTACATTTGCCATTAACCTAAAGTGATGCAGAAGAAATACAGGACAACACGCAAAGTACCTCCCCTTGGTACTATGACACACACGTGTATGTGTTCACATGCCTTTCCTATTTAGCTGACATGACTCAAAGACATTTATAGATTACTTGAAATCTAAATTGTATAATGGGATACAGGAGCAAATATTTTGTGTTTTTCAGAATGAAGCACAAATGTCCTCCTATCAGTTTGAAAACCATTGCCAGACAATGTCGATACCGGAACGCACATCTTAAACTGATTGTGGGCCTTATTGCCATACCGTCAGTAATCTCTGTGCATGGTTACTGTAGATGTAGGGAGCCGGCGTGTTTAGTAGGAAAGGAGGACAGACAGGAAGAAGGTTAGTAACAGAAGCGACATTAATCTATTCCTCTCGGCGCTCTTTGAAGAGCAGCAGTGGCTATGACAGGCTAAATGTTTCCAGAGATGTCACATTTCCACAAAATCTAAAAAGGCTCTTGCGAGCACTCATCCTTTCATGTTTGATTGTGTGTTGGAGATCCTATGATAAACAGACGAGGGTGGTGGTTGGAGGGGAAAGGGGGGGTTGGGTGGAGGGCTGGAGAGAGAGGGGGGAATGTGGATTGGAACGTATACTTCACTGCTGCTGCTCGGCCTGCCTTTGCCACCGGATCCAGATGCTTTTTGAAAATGACCTCTTTGTCTACTTCGGAGGGGGTTCGAAAATGGAAGTCTGAATTAAGATCCCATGTTTTCTCTTCAGACTTCTAGGATTGCAGGTTTATTGCACTGAATCTGAACAACATGGGTCGAACTCGGGCCTACAAATGCAGACGGACATTGAACAGATGCTGCAGGGCGGCTGTGAACCACTAAGCACTTGAGACGTAGCACAACTGGGCAGAGCAGGTACATTTAACACCACATGCCACATGTCCTCCGAAAAACCACACTTCCTGTGAGATTCGGGAATTACTTTTAAAAAGCACAAATATGCTTGGTTATTACATCGGAATACATTGGCCACACACAGTCTCTCTCTCTCTCTCTCTCTCTCCTTCTCTGTCTCTCTCTTCCTGTCTGTCTCCATCTCTCTCCTCCTCATTCCTCCGAGGCCTTTGTGTCCCTGTTTGTTAGTCCCGTCTCGCCGTCTTCTCAAGCGCTGCTCAAGTGTTTTGTGTCTCAACACTGTTCGAGAGAGTCATAAAATGCTGGTGGAGAAAAACAGAGCACTCCCAGCTGAACTCCGGAGAAGAGGCAATAAAGAGAAAGTAAACTGTGGCAAAGAAAGTCAACGGAAAGGGAGGAAAAAATTGTGCTCACTCATAAAATTAAAAATAAAATCATAAAAATACCAGAACAGTAGTGAAACATCCTTTCAGCATTTTTTAATAAAACCTCTTAACGAGCCCATGCATTGATGGATACAGTTTCATGACAGAGTGCCATTCACCTGTCTATGACTGCACTTAAACTGCACCAGTGCCTATACCGTCAGGGTATAAATGATATTTATGAATGAGAACTCCACAAGTGATATTAAATATGAGTATCTGGTCTTTTTCTGTTTGCAAAGAAGCTCAAAAAAATCCGAGATCACTGTATGAAACTTTTGGGGACCATTATACATTGAACCTCATGTAGAAATAGCGCTCTGGCATGCACAGATAGAAAGGCCAACAGATGCAATGCATTTGCGCTCATAATCCTCCACCCCTGGGGAAGTTGGTGGCAGATCTTCTCATGGTCTGAGGATGGTGCGGTCACAGATCTCCTGGTGAGTTTGGTATGAGCCATTAGGGAAGGGAAAGAGGAGGAGGAGGAGTAGGGGGGCATTCCTGATTTCCAGCCAGGCTGATCGGCAAAAGCCTGTAGCTGCTCTTCACCTGTCCCACACAGGCAACGCTCTGCACTGCCGGCAGGGTGTCCTGTGACTGGCACATCTCGTTAGCACGGGGGGAGGAGGGGACGAGCCAGGGTGAAATTGAGAAAATGAGGTTAGGGGGAAAAAGCTAGAGTTGTGTCTGCTCTCTCAAGCCTGCAGCCTGTTTGCTTTGGTTTGAATCAAGGGAGGAGTCGCATAAATGGATCATTTCAATACATCTAGTGGAATTTACTGAAGAACCATAACCCGTCAACAAAAGCCACCAGAGAGCCATTCCTTATTTCACTGCCCAGCAGTTTGGGACATGAAAGGAAAGTCTCTTCCAGGGTAAAAAACTTAACCCATAATTCATAGCACGTTTAACCCATAATGTCCTGTCGATGGGTGGGATCAACGGCGGATCAGAAACCAGATTCAAATGTCCATTTGTTGTATTCTTATACAGCTTCTTTAACTAAGCAAAACTAATGCTTAACCTAGAATTAATGAACCGTGAACAGTATTAACTAAGTATTAACTAAATGTGTATTCATGTACACTTATTGTTAAGTGTGACCACGTTTTCTAACCCCTTTGTTTATTCTTCATTGTTTGGGGTCTCGCAGGGCCCACTGTATTTGTAAAGATTTTTTTTTTATTACCCTTTTTTATTTCAAATTTGTCATTTCTTTCATATTTTTTCTCTCTTTGTTTTTAACTAATCATAGATGTTTTTCAAATTTTTGTCTTGTAAAAAATTAAGTCTGCACATTTGATGAAGATGACCAAATAGAGAAATAATATCACAGCTTCTTTTGACTCTAAAGATATTGTTTCTTATTGTATTCCATTGTTATAAAAGTCCAATAACGTTTTATAAACTTATTTGGGATTTTGGAGCGGCAGTGCTGCATACAAAAAGTACTGCTAGAAGCAATCACACATCCAGAGAATATGATCCATTAGATTTTTTCCCATGTTTTACAGCTGAGGTCACCGAGACCCCGAACAGAATTGCGTCATGCAGAATAATGTTCTGCAGTGGTCTTCTGAAACATGTCATCTGTTCAAAATCACATCTCTCAGCAAGTCTCATAAAGTTAGGAGAGGACAAGGTGATAAAACAATATTACATTTGTTATAATGAGCTGTTAAAGAGACAGTGGGGTTTTCCAGTAGTCCAAACACAACAATGACATGGATTAAATAAAGAACAGCGTTCATAAATACAATAGATGGGGTATGCTGCTTTTTGCATTTGGTAACTTGCATGTATAGACGCACATGGAGGAAATAGCTATCACTCTATGTTTCTATTTTTACTATGCATCTATTTTCTACATCTGCTTTTTCCACCGCCCAAAACAAGCATCATCCTAACTACTGCAACATCGGAGCTTGGAGTTCACCTGCACGTGTCTGGACTGTGGGAAACAAACTGGACCCCCTGCTGGACCCCCACACGTACACAGACTCCACGCGGAAAAGCTCCAGCAGAGTTTCAAACTGTCCCCCTTAAAATCTATTCTCTCCTCTGCATAATGTAATGGTTTGTCCTTGTCTGATGAAGAGAGCCCCCTGGTAGTCATAATATACAGGCAGCCATGACTCTTTGGCTGGAGCTCCTGGACTCAAACTGAACTTGAGTGCATCCGTGCACAGTAAACTTTCCTGTTTTCTGTTTAGTCTGGCCTCAACATTCTACTAAAAGATTTTGAAACTTGCCTCATGTAGATAAAAAAGAAAAAGGGGGAACAAATCACTTCCCTTAAACTAGGAGCCTTGTCCAAAAAAACGTTTTGAGAGTGTAGAGAAAGGTGCAGAATGAAATAGCGGGGAAAGGCATTGCATCTATTAATCTATGTCAATAAATGCATTCATTTACAGACATGTCAATTTTACGAGCCTATGGCTCGAGTGCCAACACTTTCCATTAACAGTGAGTTGGCCAAATAAAATGTCTCAACTGTTTATGATTGACTGCTCATAGGAACATTAGTTAAAGTTTGGCACACTGTGTCTGCCTACCTAAAGTAATTTTTATAGTGTGTGTATGTTGGTGTGTGTGCATTTTAAATACTATATTCAACATCTGCTCAGAATGAGCGCAACACAGATTGTTTTTACACATGCAATACAGATGCACAATTTTCCACACATAATTCAGATTTTACTTCCCTACTCAAAATGAAACAAGTTATCACTAAACCTCAAAATCGCTTGTAAAGAATATATGAGCCATTTAAAAATCGATAACAGAGCGCCCCCTCCCCCCACACTCCTCCCCACCCCAGAAATGAGCGGGACTGTTGTGGTCGGCTGTGTGCTGATTTATTGCCGTTAAATACTACTGTGTGTACTTAACGTGCCTCGGAAAACATGTGGATAGAAGTTACAGCTCCCTTCTTTCGTTTTTTTTTCTTCTCTCCCTCTCACACAGACCACATTGTGCTCTTCACCAATCATATCGCAGATTTTGTGATGTCATTTGAGGTGGAAACCCTTGAAGGAGCGCCTGAAGTGAGGGTGGGGTTGTGGGGTGTTGGGTTGTGGGGGGGGAGAGGGGTGCGGTGGGGGGGAGAGGGGTGCGGTGGGTGGGAGTTAGTTCTTAGCCAGACACTAGGCTGAATAAATAAACCCGGAAACATTAAAAGGCCTTTTCCCCTTCACCTTTGAACTTGTGCATTAGATTGTGTAAACAGACATCGAGACGTTTAGACACAGCTTGTCCTGACACTGTGCTACACACTCTGATGGTTCTTCCTCCACTGCAACAGCACCCTCCGGTTGGTCTGTGTTGGAGTGTAAATGAGCTATGAGAGCAATAGCCAGTATTTGTGGGAGGGAAAGAGGGATTTCCTTTTTGCTTTCATGTCATAGGAGAACATACCACACCGTCAACGCATCCATACACCGTAGAGATTCTCAATGTTTTTGTTTTTCGACCCCTTCAAATATAGCAACACCTTTTTGCAAAGGTTACAAGTGTATACTGGTTGAGACCATTTCGACCAAAAATAGTTTTTTCTTGCTGTGTTTGAATGGCCTTATAATAAATAATCATCCAGTATTTTACTGTTGAAATACCACATCTACATCTAATTACAATTATTATTATTTTGAATTTTTTCTATTTTATTATAAAAATATATGAAACCATTTACAGTGCAGCCAAACACACTCATGTTGTTTTAATAGAGAAGTTGGCCAATCATGTTTTCAATAGCAATCTGATTTCCTGCTGCACATAGTTTGAGTATGTTTGGGTCCCACATAAAAAGGCACAGAGAACTTGCTGAACTTGCTTAGAAGTTACATTTTTCAAAACAACACAAACTGCCTTATTTTTAATGATCAGGATCAGAACTAAATTCAGTGACAAATACTATATTTCCTGTGACGGCTTCACAAAAAAAAACAGTTTCATGCCTTTTAAATGATTCAGGAGGACTAGGAAATGTTGAGTTTGCATTGGCAGTAACTTAAAACAGCTCTGATTCATATGTAGAAAAAACAAACGGTACCCAGTGAGGCTGATATCAATGATATGCAGTCCTAACAGTAAAGCTTCCCTTACCTGTTGTTGTTTTGTCTGAATCCTTTGTATTTAGGGAGAACGATTGAATGGATCACGAAAGTGGTGGACACTACTAATGCCATCTACTTCACAGTTATTTAAGAATGTAGATATACTGAATGGTTATTGCAGAAACATACTGCACCCTAAATAGTCTCAAACATTTGGTCTGAGTTCATAAATAACTTAACATTTGTAACTTTAAGGACTAAATGACATAAAAAAGAAGTTCCCCGTGTTCTCTGTTTAGTTTAGCAGTGCCATATTTAAGTAGACAGAGGATGAAGTTACCACTCTTGAAGAACTGCCTGGGTGGGCAGAGAGGAGAGGAGTTTGCACACACACACACTTACACACACGCTGGGCTAAAGGGAGGAGAAAGGGACTTGAGCGGGAATGCAGATCTGAGGTAAGAATGTAAGTATTTCAGCTTCACAAAGGCAACTTAAACTTGGAGGGATCCCATTTGTGTCCCTAAATAGGAGATGAGTCCTCCATTGTGAGTGTATAAACATAGTCCCCACAATGTTAGTTAAACAAGCGTATGTATTGAGTCAACCCTAACTCATGTATTTTTTTTTTGCCGCAGAAAAGTTGTAAAGATTACCATTAACAAACCTTTCACAACTTCATCTCCCATTTAAAAAAAATTACCAGTAGTTATCAAAGAACATGTGCATTGGTCACTTAAAACCCCCGAAAAGTGCATTTTTCCCATTAATTTGTCTGCAACAAATGTTCACCCCCCATGCGTGTGTAAAGTGTGTTTCTCTCTGTATGTGTGTGTTCGTGCCTGTTGCTGTGCGTCAGCATGTTTGTGTGCATATGACCTGCATTATGCTGCTTCACTTTGGTTACTGAGTTCTCTAGCTTTTTTTTCTTTCTTTTTGACTCAGGAGCTGGAGCCCCGAGGCAGACAGCAGGGGTTCCATACTTAGTTTCCTGTAAAAAATACCTCCGCACTCCACATCCTAATTAATGTGAAGGGCATGCCCAAGATCCCTATAAAATCATACAAGACTATACCAATTTCCTGGTAGCTTGCTCGCTACATGTGCTTCTTGTTCCTCAGCATAAGAGTTTCCTTCCCTGCAAAACCCCATGAAGATTTATACAGCACCAGCACCAACACTATAGCTCTGCTGCCCCCTTCATTCATTCTTCTATTCTCAAGCATTTCCCCCTCAATATGATATGTACTCTACACCATGTAATACAGACATTGAGACTTTCTGTCTAGTTCAGTTTGAAATAAAACACGGAGATCTTGTGAAAAGGGACCGTCAGTCCAACGTGAGAAACACATGGCGTCTGCTGGTTGAATGAGGAACTGGCTTAAATCATTTGGCTTGGAAAGAAGTACAAAAGTTTTTTTTGTGTGTGTGTGTTTCTTTGTATCCATGCCTGTGTGTGTGCGCGTGTCTTGTGTGTGTGTGTGTGTGTTTTGGGAACGTGTGACTGTGTTGTTGAGTGGGCGCTGAGGTATATGAGGCCAAAAAACTGACTTATTGAAAAGTAAAAAGAAACACAGACTGATTGCATGCGCGGCTGCACCCCAACACTCAGAAGCAGTAACAAAGGCCTCTGTCTGAAACGTAGCAGATCCCTCAAAACACAGACACACAAACGCAAACACACACACACACACACACACACACACACACACACACACACACACACACACACACACACACCTTCAAAATCTTACAAAAATGTTTCAAATAAAAACATTTTATTACATTATTTTAGATTTAATTAAACTTTAAAGCAACGTGAACTTATCTCATACACAGGTGTCCCACTTTACTATATATGAACTCAAACACTGGAGATTCAGCAGGATGGAAAAGCCAAACAAAGTTTTCGTTATTGAATGTAGAATGGTCTTGTCTGGCCTCCGGATAGGGGAGTGACTACCTGTACTAGATACAATCAATTGAGTTTGCCCTGAACTCATCATTAAATGCAAACATATTATATCAACTCCTCTCAGCTATGTAAAAGTGCATTTAAAAAGCAGGTTGCCGTCAATGGCTTCCCATATGACACATACAGAAACACATCACTTTGGAAATGAAATAAGTCAGCATGTATATGTATGATGGTAACAAAAATAAAGGACCAATTGGGGCAGTGTATATGTCTTTTATGCGTTCAGAAAAAAAGACGCCCGAAAGACGTCAGGGCATGATAGGCAAGAAAGAGCCTGCCACTTTGAAACGGCATAATAAAGAGGAGTGGAAGGCAGTGAGCGCAAACTGCATGCTGAGATTTTCAAACCCCCAATAACTTGTACTACATCTGTAAAGTGTAATGTAATTGGACCTCAGTTTCCTCTTGATTGGGTAAGGGGGTTGATGAAACAGGTACAATCATGTCCCCACTGATCCCTACAAACAAGTGCACGCAATTTCTACTGACATTCACATAGAAAAAAAAACTTGCCTAATACAGCTTTAAAAAATAAAATAAGATGACTTTAATATGGATTGCCTGGATGTTTTTTCTGGGTCCTCATCAATGGTTGCGACCAACAGCCGCTCATGGCTTTTGCTTTCATGGCAGCGCGGGATGAATCATCGCGCACTCACTGAAGTCCTTTTACACAGACCAGGTCCCCGGTTTAAAGGAATGTGTGTGAGTCACTGCCGCTCATCGGAACGACTGTCTACGACTTGCCTGCAGCTCCTCTGGCTGATCACTCCCCAGGGACCCATTCAATCAAACCCCCATATATTTTGTAATTAACTTTAACTGATGACTTTATGCAATAGTTGTGTTTTACTGTCTCCTTTAAATGCCATTTTTCATCCTCCAGGTTTTTTTCGAGGTCCAAAAAAAAGTGAGACCGACCCCTCCCTTTCGAGTGAGCCAGTAAGGTCCACCACTGAGCCCGTATACTGAGCAGTGACCCTACTGCCCAACCTCAACCTCAACCTCTCTCTCTCTCTCTCTCTCTCTCTCTCTCTCTCTCTCTCTCTCTCTCTCTCTCAGGGTGTCTTATGACTGACCAAGACAGTTTTATTAGCCTTCGACCAACCCGGCAGGAAAGAGGGGGGGCTGGGGGGAGCAGCTTTTTCAGGGTCTTAGCAAACACGTTGGCAGTGGAGGAAACAACTGCTGGCAGAAAACAAGGAGATTTTCCCAGAGAGATTGATGATGGAGCAGAGGGACGGTTGATAAGCAAACTGCTGGGCTGGGGGGGGGGGGGATGTGAGGGTCAGGGGGGGCGTGGTGGAAACAGTGGCTTAAGTGAATGAGAGGAAAAGGTGGAGATGCATCCCGTAAAGTTGTTCTCACCGCGGTCAGCTAAAAGCACGGTTAGAATTCAGACTAAGATTCAGAGTGTTTAACTTGTTCAATATATTTTTACGAAAGTGCAAAGCTCATGAATATTAATCGTTAAATATTCTGATGGAAAACATTTAGTGATATCCAAAAGAGCAACCAAATCCTTTTCACTGATCTTCCCAGACTGAAAGAGCTTTACATTGTTTTGTCTCTCATTCACCCATTCTCACAAATTTATGGCAGCTACCACGCATTGTGCAAGCTAACTATTGGGTGCAATTTGGGGTTCCTTGTCTTGCCCAGGGACACTTTGACATGTGGCAGGAGGCGGGGGATCGAACCACCAACCCTGCAATTCAGTGGACGACCGGCCAAGCTACTTAGCCACAGCCGCCCCATAATGTGTGTACTGCCTGTTATTTCCATACAGAAAAAAGAGCAGTCTTGACATGCCGATGTCATTCTTAAGAGTTACATGAGCCAAACAATAACCGCTGCTGCCAGGCTGGCTGCTGTTTTTACCAGTTTGTCCACAGATGTCTGGGCAAGTGAGTCCCTGCATATCCTTTATTTATCCTCTTTTTCTTTCCAGGTGTTGGTGGAGGTCCCCAACACACAAAAAAATCCACCCAGGCCAGGCTGCACAGGCTGCCAGAGAGCTGAGTCTGTGTGCAGTCAAAGGTTAGATGTTCCAGAGGCCTTTAATCAAGAAATGTTCTCAATTTCCTCCCTCCGTGTTCCTCTTCTTGACCTCTGGTCCTCATAGTAAAGCTAGACGTGTACTGTAACACCCAAGACAACTCAACTCTTTAATCTTCTGTTCCTCATTAGAATTACTAATATGTCAGCGGCCGACCTAAACTGTGTGACCGCCTGCATGTGTGTGTGTAGGTATGTGAAAGAATATGCTTGCATGCATGCATGCATGTGCGTCTCCATTTGGCCGAGTAGTGAGGGAATACTTGAATAACAGCCTAATAAATATCAGGGGTAGGTTTATTGGTTTTGAAGCATATTTGCCGTTTGTTGGGAAACACTAAACCGAGGAAGGTTCCTGGCAAAGTGGCAGGGTGGTGCTCTTTTCTGGGTTATGGAGAATGCAGGAAATCTACTCTGACATTAACAGGCTGCTATAGGAAGTGTTTTTGGATTAAATTAGCATGGCATGAGAGGTTGGCTGGTCTGAGCCAAGGGTGAGGGCACAAGTAGTGTTAAGAAGGTTGGAGTTAAGAGGTCCAGGGGTGGGGGGGACTTTTGCCCTTTTGATAGGTTAAGATGATACGAGGGATCAGATGGCAAAGGTGTTGTGCAGCGGCTCTCTATAATAGGTTTGATTATGCCCCGGGCAGCTGGGTGCGTCACCAGTCACAGATGACAGAGCTGGAGGATGAATCATGGGATGGATGGACGCCGAGACTTGCCGGTTTTTGAGATGCAGGGGAAACATAGAGAGGGTTGGGCTGTGGGTGGGGAACTGCTTGTTGTTCCTTTAGAGCCTCTTTAAAACTCTTAGCTTCTGGCATAATGTAGGTGTTGGCCCAAGGGAGGATGTGTGATGCGTGAGGGCATGAAGTCCCTTATGCCAACAGTAAACACTGCAGGAGACGTTCTCCAACACAGTTTTTCCTGCTATATGGCAGAAAGAAAAAACGCTTAACTTATTTTCAGGCAGCACATTCTCTCCAGGGACACCCAATACCTAGTCAAGGACTGTGTAAGTACCATGCAGCCTTTGGCTGTAGAGCCAGAGAATCTAAAGCTTTGGTTCCTTCCAAGAGAACATCTGAGAAACCCAAGGTTTGTCGGGAGAATTTACTGGAGGGGAAAACATAATAGTTTTTATAAAAGTAATTTTTTCTGACATTTATTTAAATGTTGCATGTTTCTTGCACAAACTAGATATTTTTACTTTTTCAGGCCTGTAACATTTATTCAAATGAAAATGTCTGAGTGAAAAAACATCTTTTCACTGGAACTACTCACAACTCACTGACTTTAAGCAACATATGATATGGGTTGCGGGTAGACAGTGCCTCATTTTAAAGGGTCAAAAGGCCAAAAGCGTTGGAATAACTGTTTTAAAGTGTATTTTGGATGTACAAAGGTAATTCATTAATACCAAAGATGCACTCATTTAGTGTTTTATGTATGTTTTTGGTTTGTAACTTGAAAACCCATAGCTACTTTCCAAATACTTCACATTGTTATGTATACCCAAACTGAAAATCCCATCTAACATAATGCTAAGGTTGAATTTAGGCATTTTAACCTATCTTTATAATGACATTTTCAGCACACTTTCAGTGTGAGTTCTCGAAGAAAGAAAACTGCAGTATAACAAATATATTTTACCCCCACTGTTGCAAACATTTCATGGACATTCCATACCCAGATGTTCGTATCTGCACAGTGCTGAGTCACTCCTGTGACCAGGTAACTTCCTGACCTCCATAATTTATCGTTCGTTACATCCTAAAACTTGGAGGAAAACTTTCTTTTTTTCGCCCCCAGAATTTTGAGAAGAGTGAGGGAAGTGAATTTTTCAGCTCTTTGTCCTTGAAAGAGGGTCACAAAACCTGGAATGCACAGGAAGGAAGTCACAGGAGCAAGGCTATCTGTACTCACCCCCTTCCTTTGCTTCCCTCCTCCTTTGTTTCTCGCTCCTTCTTTCTGATACAGGGGAGAAGGGATGATGGAGCAATGAATAAGTGGAGCCCCGGGGTAGGGGGTCAGTGTGCATATGAGTGCACATGTGTGCACACATGTATGTTGTGGGAGGGTTAAGCATTTCAGAGGCGGCGGTCTCCCCTCCCGGGCTGTCTCTCATCACACTGTTGACCCCCCAGGAAGCTTTAGATGTCCGTCTGGCTTCATAATTCTCTTATCAAGCTAATCTGGGAGATAAGGAAAGGGGGAGTTGAAAGTGTAAACCCAGCACCGTGGCCCTGGAATCCAGTTGCAGCAGGGTTTATTCTTTACCTGCCTGCTTGGGAAACTTGTTAACTTTTTGTGTGCTGTGCCCATGTATGCATTGCACTGCAACGAGAATACCTAAGCTTTTGTTTGTGATGTGTGTGTGTGTGTGTGTGTGTACTTGTACAAGCATCTTTGTGAGGACCATTGTAAGCTTTTAATCACCGGAGTTAGGACATTCTGGAAACTAAGGACATTTTGGCTGGCCATCACTTCTTTAAAGGGCCATTTGAGGGTTAAGACTTAGTTTTAAGGTTCAGGTTAGAAGTATGTTTGGTTAAGTTTGTGTGAGGGTTGGGGTTAGGCAAGGTGCCATGCAATGCAATATGTCTCACAAAGATAGAAGTAGGGTATGTGTATGTGTGTGTGTGTCTGTTTGTGTGTGTGTATGTATGTTTGTGTGCATGTGTGTGTGCCCCAACCACCCCCCCACCCCCTAGCTCCCCCTGCAGTGATATGGTTGCCCCCCACATGCAGGTCTGCTGGAGTATGATTGATCTGGGCAGTGGTAGTGGTCACATCCTGAACTGGAGTTGATTTCCTCTCCTCCCCAAATACAGACCTGGTGTTTATCATGGGCTCAGTGTCATGTTTGTATGTTTTCATAGATCAGCGCTGTTATGGGAGGGCAGAGGAGGTGGGATTGGGTCTGAGAGGAGGAAGAGGAAAGGAAGAAAGAAAGAAAAAAGCGAGTCTGAAATCAGAGAGTGCTTTCCCCCCTCGCTGTCTTTCGTTGTCCCGGGCATAAATCTCCAGGCGGAAGGAGCGGATGCAGCTACTCAGGGAAAGTGCTAATTAATTGACTGAGCTCGAAAAGTTTGGTTGAGACCAGCAGATTTCTGTACGACGCCGTCAATGTTATCAGAGATGTTTTATTTCAAATTGTATCTTTATTTAATTAAATTCTTAATAAATAAAAAATATAGAGATAAGTAAACATTATTGAAATTAAAAAAAAATCCCCAAAAATTCTTAGGTACAAAAACACACCAGGTTTTAAGTAATGTATGAATTATTTTGCTGACATTCCCTTTGTAAAACACATATACAATGCCATTTTGTGTGTTTCCCTCCTAAATAAAATGGTTTAGACATTTTGGTTAACGTTTTTTAGAATCTCTCTGTCATATTGACATTTTGCACTTGACACTCTTTTCCCAGGTCTTAACAATAGTTTAGTGAGTTACAATGTCGTTGTAACTGATAGTGAAATTAACTGGAATTAAACTTTAGTTTGTGGTGTCTTGTAAGTCCATGTAGCTGCTTGTGTCACAGGGCGGACATTTTTATGTATGTATTTATATTGTTGGTTTTATGTTTTAGTTATTTTATATAGTTTTATTGTGTGTTTTAATTTTGGACCGAGTTTTATTGCATGCTTTTATTTTGAAACATTTGGTGTTTGTGTTTTAAATTTTGTAATACTTTCGCCCAAGTAATGAATGCAATTGCGGACACCTGTGGACTCCCTTTTATAAAGCAAAGAGACATCGTGAACCAGAGAGAATGAAGAATGAGCACAAGAGACAGCCAGGAAAAGGACAATGGCTGCGTAGCCAGACAGGCTTTAGGTTGGTTGGAGCATTTGTGTTGGCCGAATAATGGCAGGTGTGTGCTCTCCAGATGAGCTCCGTTGCTGTAGCCAAAAGTCAAGCTAAGGGGAGTTGGAAGTGGAAAATAGTTGCAAGGAGAAAAAGCGCTGCGGTTAAGATGAGGGGAGGCGTCATGGAGCAACAGAGGGGTGTAATTGCGATGCACCCCTCTTCCAGCTAATAACCCTTCTCCTTACCTTCCTCAGCATTGTTTTTTATAGGATCCCAAGATTTATTGGTAAAATTTTTAGTCTATGTTTTAATGCTTGTGGACAGTAAGAGTGACTGTTCCTTTTTCCTTTTAAACCCACTCAAGGCCCTGCATCTTGCGGAAGCTGAGGAATTAATGAAAGAAAAAAACAATATTCAAAATCCCACCTGTTAACACCACTACCTAACATGAGCTACTGAGGCAGTAGCAGTTTTGGCGGTAGTAGGAGTGTAGATAGTATTGCAAGTTCAAATGAGTGTTTGTGACAGATGTTGTCCACTTTGATATGAATAATATTGTGGGATAAACTACATTTTCGGACATTAATGATCCCATGCCCCCACTTCACCCGGTCTGCATGACTGCAGGCAGTTTAATGTTTTCCTCTATACATCCTTCACACTCTTCCTGCCCTCTGTGTAATTTGCCAGAGTAGTTTCCTGTGCTACACTGTTCTGAATCACAGGCTGGCTGCTCCGCCAACAGTGGGATGACGTGGTTTCAGTAATAGATGGCTTCTATTTGGGTAATTAATAATCAAAGGTGTAACTTAAATGCCCCCGGTTTTACGGGGCGCTTAATAAAGTTTCATACTCACATACTCCCTCTGGGCAGTATGACTCACACACCCAACAAGTTTTTTTTGGTTTGTATTATTCTGTTATACGTAGGAATAATTCAACTTTGGTCCTCTTTTGAAGATGCAATATGGATTTTATATTTTATTTTAAGGGAATATGAAATTGCAGGATGTAGCACGTGCGTCAAAATACAAGGAAAAACACCCCCTGTTCTCCTCTTGTAGTCATGATGCAATTGTGAACTCTGTCACTGCGTCCGTCTGTCTCCTACGCCCGGCCTAGCTTCAGATTATAGAGCAAGCTTGCTGGAGCGTCTCAGGGATATCACAGGAATTGAGTGATCGCATGGCATGGCAAGATCCTGCCCTCTAATTATCCTCCGCCATTGTTTGCTGCGGCAGTTTCTTTTTTCCTTCCTGTGTTTTCTTTCTATACATTTTTTTCTCTCTCACTCTGCCGTGTTGTCACTGTCTCTCCCCTTTCATCTGTGTTCTCAGCTGATTGTGGGATGGTGTGAATTGGTGGGTAGAGTGCGTTCAATGACCAAATGGCATGCCATCACTTAAACGCCACTCTCCTCTTCACGTAATGACTCTGCAAGCCTTCAGCCACATCCCCACAGGCCAAACTGCTAGGCTGTACCCACATCCCCAACACTATTTCATCTCTGTGATTCATATCGGACAAGTCGGAGCGTACGGTAATTACACACCTTTTAACTCAGGTAAACACTACAAGGAGTCTTCACTGTGGAGTTCAATGATATGTAATGTGCTGGGTAATGCCTTACAGAGTATTACTCTGGATTCAAATCATAGTCAAAGTTTCATCATCCAAAAACTACATCTCATCTCACTCACAATCAATCTTCTCACAGGCGCATATTGAAATCTGACTCTCAGCAAACGTAGAAGGAAAAATAAGTTTAACAATATCACTATTTTAAATGACTAAAATCAGTATCATCAAAATCAATTGATCATCCCCAGATAATTAAAAATACAGTAAGAAGTTCAGGTTTTTCTTTTTTAAATGTATTGCACAATGAAATCAATGTTAAAGTAAAGTAATTTAAGTAACTTAAGAACAATTGTCAAAAACTTTCCAAGATTTCCAAGAATCAACTTGACATTCCTGACCTGTTTTAGATGAATATGTGATGTCTCTGTACAATCGAAACACCATCAGGTACAACACATTGATCTGTTTAACAAGTAATTTCTAAACTAGCCATAAGCAAACATATCATATTGTAGTGAATAGTACGCAATACCAATACGAGTACAGAACGATTTGATATTTTAACACAGCAGACCCAGAGCATTACACAGATCCAGCAGAGATCCAGTTTAACTGTCTGTAGTTCATCTCTCACTCTATTAAACAGCCAAAGATTGTCATCCCACAAATAGAATTGCAGATAAATGTAATTTCAAGCTCTCTTCCCCCTGAATTTAGGGTCTGGTGCTCGTGAGCAATGTTTTTTAGTGACTGCTGGTTAGCCGCATAATCCAGATTTAGGGCTTTGGTCGGATCTGTGTGTGCTGACCATCAATCATGCAGAGACAATAATAATCGTGATGTGTGAATTGTAGGAGAATTTTAAGAGTATTTGAACTAAAGTAAAAAAAAATATGTTCTGTTTCTTTTACAGCAATATACACTATCAAACTCCACCGAGTTCAGTGCAGGGTACCAACTCCAACAGTGGGTTAATCTAGTTGATCTGGAACTTCAAACCTTCATATGCGTCTGATGTGTTGCTTGTGTTATCACTTCACAAGCCACAACTGTTGTCAATGCCCATCTCTTGTATGAACTTGGAATGGAAGTACAGAGGTAGGCAGATGTAGATGGGCTCCTCAAGATCATGCAGGATGAAGGTAAGCTGGTCAATGTGAGTCCACCTTGATCGAGAATTATTTTTTCCACCGCAAACTGCAGATGATAAGGACCCACTCTCCCATTTGCTCAATAAATCCTTTACACTTATTCCCCCTGCCGGCATTTCCATATTTTTTTGATACAGACTTTTAGGAACGGGTCGGACTGGATTATAAACTCCAAACTTCTTCTCAAAATGTGTAGTCAAGTGAAGTCCATGCTCTGTCAAATATTAAATGGCAGAAACTACCTTCTGAATAAACTAGGTCCAATAAGTTGTGCTTTCACTGAACTGTTTTGTTTATCCCAGATTCCACTGTGCCAAAGGTTGGGGTGATATGAGTGATCATAGCTTTACTGTGGTCGTCAGAGCCTTCTTCTGATAATCGTTCCGTTGCGTGCTTACAATACCCTACACTGCCAAACGGTGACTCCTGATGATTGCCAAAATGTTTACAGGCAGAACAAAATATGCTTCCTTGAGACGGCTAGTAGCAAAGCCAATCTTTGCACACATACTATCTATTCCCCAGTTTTCAAACTACTGTATATGTTTTGTAATGTTTACTGCCGTTCACAGGTGGAAACGTCTGAGTTTTTTTAATTCTGGCTTTGTGAAATGTGGATGCCCTTATTAACCATCATTCATGCTGGACTGAGTATGTGTATACGTTTTTGTGCTGGTTTATATTGCCCATTGGTGGATGTTGGATTTCTTGAGAATAGCTCAATGGTGCCTTAATGCACAGGCTAACCCCCTTGCTACACTGGGCATGTACGCATGTTAGGTATTCTTTTTAATGATGTTATACATCACAATATGAGTGCTTCACATGGTAGTGACTTGCACTTCGCCTTGTTGTAGATTAGAGTCAACCTACCAGGCCTGGACTTATTTGTTTGTTGCTCATCCTGTTGTCTGCGGTTCGGTTGAGAGCCTGTAGCTATGGCTCCTCAGATTTTAGATTTGTTTCATCTGTATTTTTGCATAAAGGCTCTTTGTCTACCCAGACTGATGCTGTAACTTACTGGCCGAAAAAAGAATACCTCATCAGAGATAGTTTTGCATTTATCTTTGTGAAGATTGTGTTGATGCCATGCCAGGAACAGCCCACCCAAGTAAATTACCTGAGGCGGGCTTTATTTTAATGGTGTTGTGCACTGTGGCAATCTAATGAATTCATGTCTAATACACAAAATGTTTATTATGGATGCTTTTCCCCAATACTCACTTAATCAGGAATAATGGGATTCACGTCAGCCATATGTTTCTCATGAAGTTGAATCTTGAGGAATGTGCACTTTGGTGAGAAGCTGCTGTGATTTGTGAGGTGTGTGTGGTGGAAGGACAACAGGGGGATGGGATCCTGCATAGGGATTTTACTTTCTCTGCACTGCCACGATGCTTCCAACCTGTTCACCTACAGCAGGTCCCTCCTTCCTTTTTCACAGTTTTCCACACACCTACTCAGTCATGCGTTTATATGCAGCGTATTCCTATTTCTGTGTTTAGGCGCAAGAATGTACGCATGCAGCGTTGGCTCTTGGCAGCTACAATGTATATGTCCAAATATCTACACGTTTCCCAGGCTCTCAGGCCAAGCCTAGTCCCCACAGTGCGACCCCTGACACATGGGTCCCAGCCCATTTTGAGCTCATATAGGATGAGGCAATGCAGGACCTGGGGAGGTTAGCAGTAAGCAGACACTAGTCAGCTAGAAAGAGAGAGAGAGAGAGAGAGAGAGAGCCTGTCTTCACTCATCGTCTGTCTGTGTCTCTCTCACCTTCCTCTCTTTCTATTTCTGTGTTTTGCACTGACGGACAGACGGGGGAGGGAGAATTTTCATTGCTGACAGAGTTAGTTGGATTGAGACCCTGTACTTCTATTCCATCTCTCCCAGATGGTCAACACTTAGGACCACACAGAAAGATAGAGAGAGAGAGAGAGAGAGAGAGAGAGAGAGAGAGAGAGAGAGAGAGAGAGAGAGAGAGAGAGAGAGAGAATGAGAGAGAGAGGCAGTGAGTGAGAGAGGGAATGGTGGTGGTGATGAGGAGACCTTGCCGGCTTGCCGCACGCCTCACTCGATTCCAAGTGCGAGGCCTGGACCGCCACGGCCCTCTGAGCTGCAGGGACGTCTCTGTTAAGGTTTCACTAATGCTAATAGCTTCCCCAGCTCCACAGCTGACTGCAGGGACAGTCTAGGACTCTGATGTACTGGGACATAGCAATCAGGATAAAATAGCAGTGTAATAAAAATGTTCCGTATTTCAGTTTCCTGATAATAATTTTCATATAATTAATGTTTCCCCTTTAACTATAACCCACTTTAGTGATGTACTAGCATTTGAACAAGGACATGTGGACATTATCTTTACTTATTTTAAAGCCTCTGAAGTTGCATCCTTGCAGTACAACCTAAGACAGCTAATTCTACTGATTGGTGCTCTTTCATGCAGAGTGGCGGATCCTACCTGCCTTGGGTTGGAATGACATGCTGCAGACTGTTGGCTCATTACGAGTGAGTGAGTTATATAACCTTATGTGAAAACACCTGCACACTTTAACCCCTTCAGACCCGCATTTTTTCTGCTGGGCAAATAATTTTTCTTTTAGCTGATTCAGACTACTCTTGAACATAAAAACAGAGTGGATATATATATTTTCTTTGAACTCATGTTTTTATGAGTTTTTTTTCATGTCCATTCCAATGGACGCCAGGACACGATGCACGTAAAATGCCATAAGAACATTCAAAATAAAAGGCATATATGTCCTCAGGTATGGCCTAAGCATCTGGAACTGGATGTTTTTGAGTCTGTGTAAGTTTCTGAACATGCACAACTTGATAGGTGTATCACAGCGAGGGTAGGGAACAGCAGTGAGGTCATCACCAGGAAAGCCCAGTGCCTACTAGAAGAGAGGGAAATGCTATGACGCAATCTGAACATGCACATGAAGACAATATATGTAGGATTGTAGATAAGATGACATAAAAAAGAAATCAGTTTTGCCTTCAGTAAAACGATCATGGAACTTCCAACACATAACCATGCTTTTTATAGTAGGCTAATGAACCTTTAACAAGGTTATTCGCCCGACTCCTGATGTCCATTGCAATGGACATCGGACTTTGAAAAAATCCTACAAATTAATTACGTGACATATGTTCAAAATAACTTCAAATATTATCACTTGTAATAGTTAAAATTACACTGAGAGCACGTTTGTTTGGCTAGCATGAACATAAATGTAGATTTTAGATTGAAAATGAGCAGTTACTCTTCCCTCTCTGGATCGGCTCAGCCATACTTGTCTTGTCAGATGTCTGTCACTCTCTCAGAGCATGCTCAAAGTCATTACATGATTTTGATTGGATAATCAGGATCCAATCAGTAACCAGCAGTGCTGACATCATCCAATTACAGAGTATTTATTGGTTTAGAGAAAGAAATATGTCATGTCCATTCAAATGGACGCAGGGTCTGAAGGGGTTAAAGGCTGAATGCAAATGGCATACTTTCTTTCTTTATAGGCTAGTCCCTTTTCGACATATTTTCCAAAACTGGATTCCTTTGCGCTTTGACCCAGGGAGGAAAATGCAACATTTGTTATGAATGTATTACTTTATCAGGTTGCCCACACGTTAGCCAAAACATTACTACAGTAGACGTCAACTTACCAGAGCTCTGTAATGCGCTCCTGATCTCTGCTTGAGGCTTACTTGACGCCAGTCATATCCAGCATTACACACCCAAATTCTGTCTGACTAAACATTCACTGAGTTGCATTGTGAATAATGTAGGCGCCAGGTTTTGGGAGGAATAGGAATGTGTGAAAAAATAACAATGTTCCTTGAATAAAAACTGTACAATACAGTAGCAGAGAGACATGGAGAAAAGCTAATTAAGCCATTCTGCGATTGGTGGTGGCCTAATGTGCATACACATAATAATTGAATACAATGCAGGTACTTCATATTCATAATGTTTCAGCACGTACTGAAGCTATGAGTTTGTTCAGTGTTTTGGGCATGACTGGGTCAGATCATGCACTCATATCCTTTTTTCTTTTGTCTGTTCACACAGAACACAGGCAGCACAGGTTAGCTTAGCTTTGGTCCAGTTATGTGCCTGAAGCCAGAGCTCAGCCCTGTTCCCTGTAGGTACAGAGCAGATGGAGGGATATATATGTGTGTGTGTGTGTGTGTGTGTGTGTGTGTGTGTGTGTGTGTGTTTCTAGCCTCACCGAGGATCCAAGAGACCCCACCCTTTGACTAAAATGCCACAATTAGTGCAAGTGCAGCCTGGGCCATATCACCCGGTGCGTTTGTAATTGTTTAAGAGTAAAGCAACTTAAGTTTGTAAAGAACTCAGTCAGGAGGGGCCATACAGAGAGCAGTTAAAATCCCAGACCCAGCGCATTATTCTAAGTCTTTGTTCATTACACCAGCAGATACATACGAATAAATACTACCACTCTAATTGTGCAACAGAGATAAATAAGGAACTCCTTCTCTATTTTTAAAATATTTTCTCCCACAAAAGAAAGTTAAAGTACGGGCTGGACTGAGTCTGACAGCCCAGAAGAACTCATGGTCTTACCTAAAGGGACCCTACGTCTCCCCCACTCTCCAAAACATATTATGATTATACTGTATAATATATGCTCCTCATTGACCCAACGGAATGAGGGATCTGCTCTTAATCGCATGCCCCTCTTCATAAGCCCTCTGTCTTATTAAAGCACGTCATGGCTTTATTTAGGGGCTATAAATCATATTTTCTAATATAGGCGGGTAGGGGGGACCATTGCTGAGGAGTGCTGAGTGTGTGTGTCTTGATATGAAGCCGTCTACTTTTCACCCCGGGGGACCCTAGGACAGAGACACACACACACACACACACACACACACACACACACACACACACACACACACACACACACACACACACACACACACACACACACACACACACACACACACACACACACACACACACACACACACACACACACACAGATAGAAGTATGTGACATCAGGGGCTGAAAGAGGCTAATCCCCTGATCAAAGAGCTGCTGCTATAGGGAATTGACCTTTAAAAAAAAGTATCATTATTTGAAAGCAGACATTTCAGGCATTGTGATACAGCCAGTGTGTAAAAGTATGATTCTGGGAGATAAAAGTATTTAACATCAGTAGAAGGGAAAGGAAGTCTATGAATATTAAGCTTATGAAAATTTTTAAAATCCTGTCTGGACAAAAGTCAAGTCTAAAAAGGTGGGTCTTTAATAATTTTTTTTTGTAAGTGATAACTTAAATCTTGAATGGGATTCTTAAATTGGTGGGAAGCCAGTGTAAATACTTAAGAATCAGTGTAACATGGACGTTTTGGGGGATTTGGACAGGAACTTGGAAGCAGCGCTTTTGGACTAACTGTCAAAAGTTTATGGATGTTTTGCTGAGACAGGTGAACAGAGATTTCCATTAATCCATACTGGAAAATTTGAATGTGTGTATAATGTTCTCCATCTCTGTTTTGGATACAATGGGCCTGGGTTTTGCAATGTCTCTTAGCTGATAAAAACCAGAGCGAACCAAGCCATTTACATGGAAGTCAAGACCCAAGGCCCATGGAGACACCCAGATTGTGGAGGGTTCGATAAACATATGCCGATAACTGGCCAAGACTAGCTGTCACATTTGGGGCTCCGACATCAGGTGCAGAATTGAGAACCTCTGTTTTTGTAATTTTTAGGTGTAAATATTTCCATCCAAACCTTTATTGTGTTTTTAGCATTGCAATGGATCAACCAGTTTGGAGACATTGTTGGGGTGAAAGGAAATGTATAATTAAATGTTGTCCGTATATAAATGAAAAGATATGTCTTTGAAATGGCTTATTATTCGCCTAAGTGGTAGCAGGTATAATGCAAATAACACTGGGCCAAGGACAGCACCTTGAGGAACACCACACAACAGATAAATAACACATTAATAATACATTACTAATTGCAAAATTGTGAAATCCATACATGCATCTACAGTATAGCATATATCTGCAATGATAAGTTCATCTTTTACTTTCAGTTCAATTGTTTTTCAGGCCAAAACATTACAGATAATCATATTTCAATATTGGTACAAAATGGCATAAATAATTCCCAAGTTCTTTCACAAGCCTTCCAAAGAAAACAACAAACTAATCCTCAGCTAATAGCTAAGTGCACTTGTTGTGAGCCTGTTATGGATTACAGCAGGTAAGGAGTCAAGAGAATTTGGCCGGCTGAGGAGGGAGGGACGGAGGGGCTTTGAGCGATGGAGACTGTTGTCGATGTGGGCTAGTTGACGTATGGTTAGCCTACTTTTCATTATTATTACTCAGAGGGACGGTTCCCTTCCCACTGTGGTGATCTAGCCTCCTCGCTGTTTGCTTAGCCGAGTGCTTCCATATGGAAGAACACATCAGTGCAGCATCTGGCACCGTGGAGAGGCGAGACAAACAGGTCTGAAGGCAGGACACGTGTGTTCACAGCAACTGCCCACTACTGTATACAAGTCCTCATGTCAGCTGTTAGACCTCGCACTGCTCTGTGTCAGGATCTTTACACGCTTATAGACGCATAAGGAGAATCAGCTGTCATCGTCTTCAAAATGATTTCGGACACATTTTCGGGTCCGTCGAATGTTCTTTCACGTCAGACAAAAAAGGGAACCGCGAATGGTTACGCTGTTGTGCAGGAGCTGCCCAAAGCTGAGCGATTGCCTGGTATCACTTGGGAAAAGCTCTACAGGTTTTAAGTGCACTTATTAACACTTCCTCAGACAGGAGATGTTCCCTGGAGTAAGGAAATGTTATTTTATTAACCTCCTTATAGTACCAGAAACACACACATATAAACACACACCCACCAGAAGGCAAAGGGCTCTCTGGAGAAAATACACATTTAAACAATTATCAAGCTACCGTAAGTCCATTGTGCCTAAAGGACGCATCCTAAATTGCAGCGCTTCAACTGCACATGAACATGCCTAGACTCCTAAAGGAAGGATCTTGTTGAGCATGACATAAACAACAACCCCAGGCTTCACTTTGTCTTTTTGCCTCTCTTGAACATTGAAGTCGGGTGTTGGCTGAACTGTCTCTGTTTGTTAGCTTGTTCATTTGTCCATCACATTTAATCTCTCACATGCTGCTGATCACATTTTAACAAAAGCCACATGATGGATCTGTGGCTGATGTATCCCGATTCATGAATAGTATCACTGTGTTTTTCTAAAATGACAATGAAAAGTCCAGCGGAGGTGCCCAATCAAATTGGTTGTTTGTCTACATGGAATCTCAGACACCACTAGCAGATGGTTATGGAAATCCAAAAGTGTGCAAAGTGCACATTTCGTGTACATTTATGTATGTGACTAAGGAATCGCCAACACTCTTTAGATATTCATTACACTTTTCCAAAATTGCAGATTTTTTGATTTCTGACATTATTCATTTCAATGTTTGCTGAAATTCTGGGAAGTGTCCTAGTATAATAAAAAATAATTACAAAATGAAAGAAATAAAGATAGAAAGAATATCCTCCATGTGTTACTGACTGGCTCAGCGTGACACTGCCCTTATGTTAACCATTACCTTGTTTAATGTTAACATATCTGTTCATGCTAGAGATCAGATGCCATCTGGCTTTGTACAGTACATAAACACAATAATAGGGATATGTGGACCCTGTAGTTTTCGACCACCTCCCAGTGGTCCGACACTGCTATAATTGCTTGAGACATTTAAAAATATACAATTAAAATTGTTAGAATTTTTGAGCAGCTCCATCTTTTGTTTACATTCGGAGTGTAGCTTTGAGCTGTCATCGGTGTGCGGTGTGTATAAATCTGATGTGTTTGTGCAGCCCAACACAGCGAGGAGGATTATTACCAACAGTAGAGCTCTCATCCTTCAACATCCAAACATTCCTCGTCCCGCCGAGAGACGGCTTTGGGTGTTGGGGAGGAAGTTAAACAATAACTCACTTTACTGACAGACAAGAGCAAATCGATATCACATGTCAGAGAAAGTCTCCTTAGAAGCGTTCACCATGGGTAGTTTTGAACACTTGAAATGGCCTCATTACATTTTCACTGATTACGTTGTAGCGTCGAACATGCAGCTATTGTTTGCTTTTAACTGGTGATATCCTTGGGCTCAATGTACCCCCCCCCCACCCCTGTCTTAGTTCCCCTTTCTTCGCCTCATGTTTCTCTAGTCTTTTTTAGGGGGTGCAGGCGAGGCGAAGTAGGGGTGTAGATGTTGTTAACCCTTGTTTCACACCAGCTGCTCAATACAGGAGGGTCACAGTTCAGGCTGTTGCAAACTTAATACACCTCAGGTGTTCTTCATTTTTACACCACTCGCCCCCTTTAACTTGGACATACACTAGGCGTACTGTGACCATGTTTCTGTAACGGCATATTGTTACAGCAGGGAGGCAGAACATAGACGGGGTCACTCAAAGGGATGGATTATTGTTGGAAGAAACGCTGCATATGGTAGTCATAATCCGTATCATGAATTTTATTCCTCCCAAAATATACTACACGTTTCAAAATATAAAGGCAGCCTTCTCTCAAGCAGAACTCTGTGTGGCACAGTAAATCCATCAAAGTCATCGGGCCATCCTTTATTCCGCTGTGATACCACTGACTTACTGTAACTTATTTTATTGAGCATAAATGTCTCAGCGCTGCCAAAGACCGTGCACAGTAGATGGTAAACAAGCTTTCAACTCCAGGATCAACTTGTCAGTCAAAATTTTCCCGTGCATAGCTCATATTTTTTCGAGCGGCTCTGCTTCGCTCCTGTGCTGCGCTGTGCTGTTTGATTCACACTTACGTCAGTCTGACGGCAGGAAGTTTCTGGCTGAAACGCCTGTCTGCCGCTCAGAGGAGCAGGGAGCCTTCATGCTTTCCTTGCAAACGCCAACATTTGCGTTGTTAAAGC
This sequence comes from Hyperoplus immaculatus, assembly GCA_949357725.1. Classification (NCBI taxonomy): domain Eukaryota; kingdom Metazoa; phylum Chordata; class Actinopteri; order Uranoscopiformes; family Ammodytidae; genus Hyperoplus; species Hyperoplus immaculatus. Next base: position 9,728,549 of record OX442353.1, on the reverse strand, counting down.
CATTGTGCATATCTTTTTCATATAAATGAATGTCTGTCAAATACAAGCCTTTGCCAAACAAGTTGACAATAGTTGATTAAGCCTATCAGCTCCACAAAACTCAGTGCGTTTCCATGGCACAAATAGATTGGATTAAGACATATATCGAACAAGACACTCAAACGGACCGTGTCACTTGTCTGAGTATACATGGCCTTTCAGGAATCGGATAAATGTCCGATGCATGGCTGTCTCCACTATGCTAGGTGGCGCTGTAGCCCTTTCAACCATGCTTTCAACAAGTGGTTTTAGAGCCACATCCTGTTCCCTTCCGGCAATAACCCATGGTGTAGCCTATAACGTGCAGGCACACAAGCACAGAACGAGAAGTCCGATATGCGATATCCGATATTCGATCCCTGTATACATGCAGAGAGAATGCCGACAATGAACGAGTTATCTAGGTGTTCTTATCCGACTTCTCTTGTCCGTTATTGTGCCGATTTGTGTGCGAAGTAGATCGGATAAAGGTGTTTACATGCATTTTAATAGTCCTGTTGAAGTCTTATTCGTTTAGTTACCCGACTATGAGTCTGCATGTAAACACACTGTTTACTGTTTCTCAGTATGCCCCCTGACACTGGCGCATGATCTCAGAAAAATCCCAAGAAATGTTTTAGTTGTTGATTTTACTGCTTGAAAAAAGGGGCGACGTACAGCAGAAGGTATAAAATCCATGCACAATCACCAAAGGCTTACCTCATAGATGGGCCAACAGTGTTGTTGTAGTTTTGCAGCATTCCTCATGGGGGCAACAAAAGTTATGCATTATAGCTTTAAAGAAACAAATAGCTTAGTATGCCTTCATGGCTGTTATTATGGCTGCGATGACTGGAGGACTCGGAGGGGACTCGGTTAACCCATGGCTGAGCTGGGAGGAGAGTCTACGATCATTGACCCTAGAGATACGGCCACCATTATCTGGCCTCTAATTGTTGATTGATCTAAGAGGCCCTGGGACAGGCAGGTTCCACAGGCTTTTTTTCCCATGCAGATTAAACCGAACTGCTTAACGTTGTTTCAAACAACATGGTTGCTTGAGGGTCAGAGGGCAACTGCATACTAGTGGCTAATGGTAGCAAATAATGTCAATCATGCCAAATGAGCCACTGGTGAGACTCGCTCCTGCTTCTCGCTGGAATTCAAGGAATGAACCCACTGGGTGAAGGCTATTCCCTGGGACGAGAGCAAAACCTTTTTATCTCTGTTTCTCTCTGTTTTTTGTGAGAAATTAATGTTTCACACGCGTGATCTCCATTTCAGACTTGTTTTGCCTATCCATCACATTATTTGTACCCCCCTGTATTAAACAGAGCAGAGATGGAGTGAGAGTCAGAGTCCAGACTGTCTTTCATTAGTGGCTTGTGGAGTTTGTAGATGATGAATCGTACGTCATATAATGGCTTTGCTTCAAGCACTTTATTCTCACCTGTGATGTTGTGTTTGTCTTGTCAGATAATGTAAATGTGTCATACAGTGTCGGGTACAGCTCATCCAAACACGTCAGCTGCGAGCATATTAAGCAGCACAGTAGCTCAACCTTATTAGCAGGAGGTTTTAGCCAAGCTAGCAACGTGGCTCCATGCCATTATGACATTAATACAACTATGAAAAACTTTGAACCCTGTCCCCTGTCTTTTAATCTAGTGCCATCATCAGGTCAACATTTCGTTTCTTTGTTAACATAGAAACTTAAAACTGGAATTAAGGCGAGGTTCTATCGTCATTTTGTGGACACTTTAGAGGAATCTCTACATGCTCAGAAATAAAAACTAATTAATGCTTTCTTCGGTTGTTTAAAAATAAAAGTGCTATATAAATGACTTTGAGATTAACATTGGGCACCATTAAAGCATTGTGGCCCAAAAACTGAGCTGCTGAACCTGATTTATTAAGCTTTAGACTACCAAGGTCTGCATTTGATGTTGAATGTCTTAGTAAGTGTTAAGTATGTGGCACCTTCGGGCATTTTTTGTTGCATGTATTTGACAGTGTCAATGGAGAGACATAGGGGAAAGGGGGAGACAGAGGGGTAAGAAACGCAACAAGGGTCGATAGGTCGAGGGGTCAAACAAAGGAGTTTGCAGTTATGTTGACAACTT
>OX442353.1:9721408-9723908 GCA_949357725.1 Hyperoplus immaculatus | reverse complement strand
GGGTAGAGAGAGTAATGAGCTTTAAGCTGCACTGCTATGCCTCTCCCTGCCTCTGCTTCGCCACCTTTCAAGTCCAAGCTAACATTTTGAAGAGGAGGCTCAAAGCTATAAACCCTCATAGCAAGTTTTGGGTTTGCTTTGCCAAGGGACTCTGAGAGAACTTTTGGACGTGGAGTGCCACATGTGATTTTCTTCCCCCCTTCTTGTTCTGTTTTGAGAGGGAAATCTTTTGTTGTTCTTTCTGAATCCTGTCAGAGCTAAAGTAGCCAACGTTAGAAAACATAGGGATAAAACTCCAGGTTGAAACAGGTCACGGGACTTTTTATTTAACACTGAGTTCTTACCATCCTTCATTTTGTGCACACGGGTGTCATAAGCACAAATATGTGTGGCAGTATGTTTATCCATGTGTTTTACGCGCATGGGGAGTTTTTAACCCTGTGTTTCGTATACGAGTGTGATGGCGTGTGTGTGACAGGACTCGCTTAAAAATCATAAACAGAAAACCTGCTCCCCGGTCCTCGCTTGCCAAGCGTCGTTCCGAGGAGCCAACAAAACAATTGGGTTCAGTTGAATTTGTCACTCCAAATTGACCCTAAAAACAATTAAGTCATAGGGTCCATTAACAATGTATTACCATCATAAAACATGTTCCTGCGCTCGAAAACCAAAAAAGGGGGTAAAACCGTGGTCACAGGAAATGAGGTAATAAGGACTGCACAGCCAGTCAACCTGTCTTGCCGCTGCACTGCCTCGCTGACCTGAGGGGAGCCAGATGAACTTTTTAATTTTTTCTCTTTTGGAGGTGGGGTGGGGAAAGGGAAGGGAAGGGTGGTTTGGAGGGGGTGAAGGGGGTTGGTGGCCAGTGGGTGGAGGCTAAGGGAGGGGGGGGGGGGTTGAGCATGGGGGATTTGAGCAAAGCACGCTCTCTAATCTTGCACTCAGCCAAGCGATCTCATGATGCAGGAGGCTTAGCCACTGCGGTGAAAGCAATCTAATGGCCAATGAGTAATCAACACTATTGCCTGTCTCGACTAATATCCCTACGGCCTAGTCCGCTGAAGCAGGGGAAAAAGTTCTCTGTGCTTGTAGGCCCCGGCTTCACAGAAGGAAGGGGAGGGGTGAAAGAAGAAAAAATGGGACACACAAAATAGAAACATAAATATGCATTTGATTTACTTTTGGATGCGGGGAAGACTTCCTTTCCGAACCAGCAGGAGTAACATTTGTTTGGGGGAAACTGTGAGGAATTTAAAAAGCTGTCACATGCTTGATTTATTCCCATAAAGCAGTTTGTTTTTCATGCTCAAAGCCCCCTTTCCCAGCTTGCTTAAGAATTTCAGCATAACCTGTATGACTATGATCAAGGGATCAACTGAAGGATAACAGAGAACATAATTCTTCGAGTCTCCTCTGAGCTAAAAAAGCAAAACATGCACCGTGTCCACGTCTGGTTTCGAGAAGACCGCTCCATTGTTTTTGGATTTCAGGAGCCTGATGTTTCAGCTGTCCTGGCATGGTTATGCCGTGCGTGGCATATGTGGAGCACTGTTGAATCAGATGGAGTAACAAGGGAGAGGGGCTTGTTTGATTAGATTTATGGAATGCATTAAACAGGCTTTTATTTAGTTGGAAGGGTTAGGTGCCCTGGCAGCTATAAAATAACTTGTCTCCCCAGTTGTACTGTAATTAACGTGCCAACCCCACCCCTTCCAAAGCAATGGTTGGATCCACCTGCCAGCTCAGACACAGAGCCAAGACATATATGAATAAGGTAGAGGGTGGGGGGGGGGAGATGGGGAGGATACCTGCCCGTCTCCCATTCATTAACCTTGCTTGCTTTTTCAGGAACTTCATGAATGTGTTTTTTATGGCCCTCAGAACCACTCGCAAAGTTTTGTCGTCAAGCCAAAGGAAACTTTCTCCCATCTCAAATGTAACTCTTTTGGCCCACGATTGAATCCACACATTCAGCTCTTCACCGGTTTTGGCAAAGCTCAGAACAGATGAAATGTTCAATTAAAAACACATTCGTCGGATGGTATCTCAACCAAATCCACAATGATTCTGATCCGAAGTCGACACTTTCTACTTTTTAACTTAAATGGACAGATGAGGTCTCATTTGTGATGGCTATGAACAACCGAAACTTGAGCGGAACCGTCGGCAGAGACCACCAATTTTCCCCTCCGATCCATTGACTTGGGAATTAGTCGAGTTTATTGTGCATTACATTTATACTAATAGACAGGGAAAACTTTATCATGCCAGCAAAGCAGTGGCTTTAATAATTGGTTCAGTTTCAAACGCATCTCTCATTGTTACCTTTATTGAGATTAGTCGCTAAAAGATTTGACATGCCCATTTATCCCATACTCCCACGGTGACTGTGAAGGAATTTCAATGTGACATTATAACCCAAACTGGGAGAAGAATTATGTTCCGGGCCAGGGTAAATATGTGGGTTCTGTTCCCTCGCTAATAGCTCTATTGTTTTTCT